>PVKA01003732.1:0-106515 GCA_004027165.1 Ctenomys sociabilis | reverse complement strand
CTCCATTTAATTCTCCCATTTGGCCTGTGCAGAAGACAGATGGGTCTTGGGGAATGATGGTAGATTACCATAAACTGAATCAAGTGGTAACTCCAATTGCAGCTGCAGTACCAGATGTGGTTTCCTTGCTTGAACAGATTAACACATCTCCTGGTAGTTGGTATGCAGCTGTTGATTTGGCAAATGCCTTCTTCTCCATGCCTATCCATAAGGACCACCAGAAACAACTTGCTTTCACTTGGCAAGGCCAGCAATATACCTGCACTGTCTTACCACAAGGGTATATTAATTCTCCTGCCTTGTATCACAACTTAGTTCATAGGGATCTTGATTGCTTTTCTCTTCCTCAAAATATCACACTGGTCCATTACATGGATGATGTCATGCTGATTGGGCCTAGTGAGCAGGAGGTGGCAACTACCTTGGGTTTATTAGTACAGCATTTGAGAACCGGGGGATGGGAGATAAATCCTACAAAAATTCAAGGTTCTTCTACCTCAGTGAAGTTTCTAGGAGTCTAGTAGTGTGGAGCATGTAGAGATATTCCTTCCAAGGAAAAAGATAAGTTGTTGCATCTGGTGACCCCTATGACCAAAAAGGAGGCACAACGCCTAGTAGGCCTACTTAGATTTTGGAAACAACATATTCCTCACTTAGGTGTCTTATTCTGACTCATTTACCAAGTGACACAGAAAGCTACTAATTTTGAATGGGACCCAGAACAGGAAAAACCCCTGCAATAGGACCAGGCTGCTGTTCAGACTGCTTTGCCCCTAGGACCATATGATCCAGCAGATCTGATGGTACTTGAAGTGTCAGTGGTAGATAGGGATGTTGTTTGGAATCTCTGGCAGGCCCCTGTAGGTGAATTACAGCAAGCACTATCCGCAAGTGGACAGGTGCAGCATTTCAGCTCTTTCTGGGACATCACTAAAGGACAGTGGTGAAGGGAAATCATCACAGTGGGCAGAAGTTCGGGTAGTGCACTTGGTGGTGTATTTTGCCTGGAGAAAGAAATAGCCACATGTATGACTATATGCTGACTCATGGGCCATAGCCTGGCTGGATGGTCAGGAACTTGGAAGGAGAATGATTGAAAAATCAGTGACAAAGATATTTGGGGAAGAGGTGTGTGGATAGACCTCTCCATATGGGCAAAGGATATAAAAATATTTGTTTCCCATGTGAACGCTCACCAAAAGGCAACATCAGCAGAAGACGACTTTAATAATCAAGTGGATAAGATGACTCAGTCTGTGGGTAGTAGCCAACCTCCTTCTTCAGCCATCCCTGTCATTGTTCAGTGGGCCCATGAACAGTGGCCACGGTGGCAGGGATGGAGGCTATGCATGGGCTCAGCAACATGAACTCCCACTCACCAAGGATGATCTGGCTACAGCCACTACTGAATGTCCAATATGCGAGCAACAGAAACCAACACTGAGTCCCCAATACAGCGCCATTCCCCAGGGTGATCAGCCTGCAACTTGGTGGCAGGTTGATTATATTGCACCAATTCCATCATGGAAGGGACTGCACTTTGTTCTCACTGGTATAGACACATATTCTGGATATGGATTTGCCTTTGTTGCACGTAATGCTTCTGCCAAAACTACCATCTGTGGGCTCACAGAGTGCCTTATCCACCACCATGGGATTCTACACAGCATTGCTTCTGACCAAGGAACACATTTACAGCCAAAGAAGTGAAGCAGTGGGTTCATGCTCATGGAATTCATTGGTCTTATCATGTTCCTTATCATCCAGAAGCAGCTGGATTGATAGAAAGATGGAATGGTCTTTTTAAGAAGCAGTTGCAGTGCCAGCTAGGTGGCAATAGCTTGCAGCTCTGGGGTAAGGTACTTCAGAAGGCTGTATATACTTTGCATCAGAGCCCTCAGTATGGTACTGTGTCTCCCATAGCCAGGATTCATGGGTCCAGGAATCAAGGGGTGGGAGTAGGAATGATACCACTTACCATTACTCCTCGTGATCTACTAGCAAAATTCTTGCTTTCTGACCCCATAAACTTATATTCTGCTAGACTGGAAGTCCTAGTCCCAAAGGGGGAAGGATTGTACCAGGAAGCACAGCAATGATACCACTGAACTGGAAGCTAAGACTTGCCCCTGGTCACTTTGGTTCTCTCATGCCTCTGAAGAAACAAGCTAAAAAGGGAGTCACAGTGCTGTCGGGGGTGATTGACCCAGACTATCAAGGAGAAATTTTATTATTACTGCACAGTGGAGGAAAGGAAGAATATACATGGAGTTCAGGAGATCCCTTGGAGGGCCTTTTAGTATTGCCATGCCTTGTTGTTAAAGTCAATAGAAACTGCAACACTCTAACACAGGTATTAGATAAATAGTCCAGAGCCTTTAGGTATGAAGGTGTTGGTCACTCCTCCAGGGAAAGAACCCAGACCTGCTGAGGTACTTGCTGAGGGCCAAGGAAATACAGAACAGGTAGTAGAAGAAGGTAGCTCTAAATACCAGCTAAAACCCTGTGATCAGCTACAAAAAAGGTGATTATAGCCGGGCGTGGTGGCACATGCCTGTAATACCAGCACTTGGGAGGCCGAGGCAGGAGACTGTTGTGAGTTTGAAACCAGCCTGAGCTACAAAGTGAGCTTAAGGCCAGCCTGAAATGTAGTGAGATTCTGCCTCAAAAAGACAAAAAAAAAGGGGGGGGAGGGATTATAATTGTACTACTTCACCCCATATATGGCTCTGATAATAATATAATATGTATAATAGTATAAAATTTTAGGGTTATCAAACTTGTGTTAATGTTGAAGCATAAGTAAAGAAAACTTATTTTCTATTTGGGTAGGGTATTAGCGCATTTCCATTTGTATGCAGGATAGTCAAAACAATGTTATATGCATACTTCTGTATTTGGAGACTGGTTTAAAATATGCCAAGTTAACAAGAGGTGGATTGTAATGGTTGATATGTTATGTCAACTTGGTTGGATGACGCTGTGATGCAGTTCCCACCCAGTTCCAGCTCAGTTCTGGCTGGTGGAGGTTCCACTGCCGAACAAAACTGGTTCTGCCCCAGAGTGACTAAGCAAAAAGGGAAAACATAAAGAGGGCTGAGGAAGTGGTGGATCTCTCTCTCTCTCTCTCTCTCTCTCTCTCTCTCTCTCTCTCTCTCTCTCTCTTTGCTAGAGGAACTTTAGTCTTTGTGTTGAGCTTGGCCTTCAACGCAAGGTTTGCAGTGCAGACTCTTCTGCCTCCAGCTTGGATCCCTCACTTGTGTCTCAGACTCTTCAGCGTCCATCACAGATTCTTCAGTCTCCCATCCTAGACCCATTAGCAGACAGAGACTTGAACAGAGCACAGCAGTGAGTTTCAGACCCTTAGGACTGAATTCTTCGGTCTGAAGTGTGCAGATGCCTTTTGCATGCTCCCTCATCTGACTCTCAGAGGCTGGCTATCATAAGCCAGCCTTGTAATGCCTTATCTTGGGTTAATATCTATTCCTTATATTATATCTATTCTTCTACATAAAACCCTAAGTAATACACATCCTAATGCTGCACCTCCAACATCTAGAAAAGGAAGAGCAAACCAAACCCAGAGTCCAAAGACAGGAAAAAATCATAAAGATTAGAGCAGAAATTAATTCAATGGAGACAAAGAAAACAGTTCAAAGAATTAACAAAGCAAAAAGCTGGTTCGTTAAAAGATTAAATAAAATTGATAAGCCCCTAGCTAACCTCATCAAAAAGAGGAAAGAAAAAATTCAAATACAAGCAATAAGGAATGAAAAGGGTGTAATTACCACAGACCCAGTGGAAATTCATAAGATTGTCAACAGCTACTTTGAGAACCTTTACTCTCACACAAGAAAAGAATCAGAAGAAATGGACAGATTCCTAGAATGTTATAAATTACCAAAACTGAATCAAGAAGATATAACAACTCTCAATAACCCAATAACAGCCAATGAAATATGAAATGTAATAAAAGGTCTATGGAGGAAGAAAAGCTCAGGCCTTCATGGATTCACAGCTGAATGATACAAGAAATTTACGGAAGATATAATCTCAATACTCTTCAAATTTTAATGAAATTCAAAAGGATGTAGTACTCCCAAAATCATTCCTGGCAGCAAGTATTATACTGATACAAAAACCAGGGAAAGACGCAACTAAAAAAGAGAACTATAGGCCAATCCCTTATGAACATAGATGCAAAAATCCTCAAAAACATCCTAGCAAATAGAATATAGCAAATCATCAAGAAGATCATACAACATGACCAGGTAGGATTCTTCCTAGGGTTGCAAACATGGTTCAATATTCAGAAAATCTATAAATGTAATACACTATATCAACAGAGCCAAATCTAAAAACCACATGATCATCTCAATTTAGCAGAAAAGGACTTGGACAAAGTCCAACACTCATTCATATTCAAAATCCGGCAGAAAATTGGAATAGAAGGCCTCTACTTCAATCTGATAAAAGCCATCTATGACAATCCAATGGATAACATAATTCTAAATGGGGAAAAACTGAAATATTTTACTCTCAGATCTGGTACAACACAAGGATCTCCTCTATCACCACTCCTGTTCAATATAGTTCTGGAATCATTAGGTAGAGCTTTAGACAAGAAATAGAAATAAAAGGAATAAGAATAGGTACTGAAGAAGTTAAACTATCATTATTTGCAGATGACATGATACTTTACTTGGAAGACCCAAAAAACTCCAAGAAGAAGCTACAAGAAATTGATATACAAATTCAGTAGCATAGCAGGATACAAAGTCAATACCCAAATGTCAACAGCATTCCTCTACACAGATAACACACACACTGAGGGGGAAATTAGACAAACAGTACCTTTCACAATAGCACCATGAAAAATGAAATATCTTGGAATTCATCTAACTAAAGAAGTCAAAGATCTTTTGAAGGAAAATTACAGTCATCTGAAAAAATATATCATAAAGCATTTCAGAAAATGGAAAGATATTCCCTGCACCTGGATAGGAAGAACCAACATTGTGAAGATGGCCACATTCCCAAAATTACATACCGATTTAATGTAATCCATATCAAATTACCACCAATATACCTCCCAAACCTAGAGGACTCATTCCTCAAATTTATTTGGAAGCAGAAAAGACCTAGAATAGCAAAGGCAATCACGGGCAAACAAAGACAAGGCAGGAGGCATTACAATTCCTGACTTGAAATTATACTACAAAGTTACTGTGATAAAATCAGCATGGTACAGGCAACGAATTAGACCTGATGATCAATGGAATAGATTAGAAGATGCAGAGGCCTCTAGGAACACACTCAATCACCTAATTGATAAACGGTCCAAACATGCTTATTGGAAGAGATAGCCTCTTTAACAAATAGTGCTAGAAAAACTGGCTCTCCACATGCCAAAAACTAAAACTTGACCCAGGTCTATCACCATAGACTAAACTAAAGTCAAAGTGGATTAAAGATCTAATATTAAATCAAAAACACTAAATCTTCTGGAAGAGATAGTAGGAGGAACTCTTGAAGACATAGGGGTAGACAAAAGAGTTCATGAACAAAACTCAAATTGCACAGGTACTACTTGAAAGAATTAACAACTGGGACCACCTCTTTTTGAGATTTTGCACATCAAAAGAAATTGCCAACAAAGTGAAAAGACAACCCACAAATGTTGAAAAATCTTGACTAATAAGCCCTCAGACAAAGGTCTGCTCTCTAGAATTTATAAAGAACTAAAAAACATTAGGGCCCAAAATTTAAAGACCAAATCCAGAAATGGGCATCCAAGATGAACACACACTTCTCAGAGGACGAAATTAAAGGAATGAATATATGAAAAAATGCTCTACATCACTAGCCATCCATGAAATGCAAATTAAAGGAACACTGAGATACCATCTCACCCCAGAAAGAATGGCTATCATAAAGAAATCAACGAACAACAAATATTAGAAAGGCTGTCAGGAAAAGGGAACCTTTCTCCACTGCTGGTGGTCATGTAGACTGGTGCATCCATTATGGAAATCATTGTGGAGACTCCTTTAAAAGTAGGACTGGAAATGGCATTCAAGCCAGCTATCCCCTTAATGGGAATTTTCCCTGACAAAATGAAAACATGATATCATAGTGATATATGTTTACCTATGCTTATAGCAGCGTGATTTTTGATAGCTGAATCTTGGAAACAAACAAGATGCCCATCACATGAGGAACGGTTGCAAAAGATACAGTATTTTTATTCAATGGAGTATTACTCAACTACAAAGAATGATAAACTTGAAGCCTTTATATTTAAGTGGATGCCACTTGAAGACATAAGTGAAATAAACCATACCCACATGTGTAAATATCATACAGTCTTCCTAGTATAAGAACTCAAAAGAAGAAATACAAATAAAAAGGTATAACATAATCAAAAGGAAAGAGAGAACTTGAGGATTGGACAACGAGGAGAGAGCAAGGAGAAAAGTTGGGAAACAGGACAGGGACAAAACCACAAGATGAGTAAGGCAATGATACTGAGAAACATCAGCAGTTTTTGAAACTAGCAGTTAATTCGTTGGATTCTCACCCTGACTAACTATACATGCTGATACCTGTGAACCAAGCAACTACATTGAATATAGCAATGTGTAATAGAAGGGTCATGCTTGGAATGCCTGTCATTCTGCTCTTCTGAATATGTATTTCTTGCCATGACACACTAATTATTAGTATACTATCTCTCAAGTAAAATTTTTTTAAAATGGGTAATAAATGAAAAAAAGACACAAGAAAATGAAACAAGAAATGTTACAGGACTGTTCTCCTATAGTGCTGTATATGGTTAGATTTCTAAATTTTTGTGTACAAATGCCTAATTGTTCATTCATGTTCTTTAAATATTTTTCATTTTTTAAATTCATATCTCCATATTGTGTAGGTACTTAATGTTTAACATGTCAATATTTGATGCAAAATACTTGTTCCATGTTATGCCTAAGATGTTTGATATTCAGACAGATAGTGAAATTAAACCCAACTGCATATGTTGCAGGGTAATAAGTTTCTCTTCTGGAAGGCTAACAACCTATATTTGCAGACCTAAAAATAAATAGGAGTGTTGCAAAGACAGCCAATGATTTGACCACAGCTTTTCAAGGTCAGTGAAGACTCAGGACATAGGTGAACCTATAGTGTAACATCATGTATCTAAGTTGCATCCTAAATTTTCTGATCAAGGAGATTATGGGGCTACAGAGCAAGGTAATCAATGATGTAGAGTGTGCCTTAGGAGAGTTACATGGAGAGAAAATATTCTCTCGGGAATCACTGAGAGCAAACTGGTCAAGCAATGGCCTTGACTCAACCACAAGGCTGACAATGACAAAGGATCCTCAAACTGTGGAACAGTGTTACAGGATAAATCCTGAGGGAACTTGACTGACCTTATCAGATACAAGTTACATTTCTTGTTATATAGATCTTGCTTTATCTTGGTCTTAATCATCCAGCAGAAAAGTATGAAAACGTGCTATATAAAGTAAAGCCATATTAATATGCTGAGCTATGAAAGGCTCAAGTCAACAACTTCTGTGGATAACCCACTATTCCTGTGGACTGCTGAACTGTGTTGTTTTGCTGAATTCATGCACTTATAGTATTTAGATGTCAACAGAATACCCATTTCTGACAGGAATAAATAAAAAAGGGGATACAAGGAAGGACCATTTTGTATCTGTATATGCAGAATAGGATAGATATACAGCTACTTTCACTTAATTCACTGAGAAGAAAGATTTGTACTAACAGTGTTTGGATATTATGTTTGCATCTTGTACTATGGATAACCATTAAGAAGATAACTATGTACAATGTATTAATCATTGAAACTGTCCTATTAATCAGTTTTGAAACTGTATCATTCTTATTTGTTTCTCAACAAAATAAAATAAAATAAAAACTAAAAAACATTAATGCCCCAAAATTTTAAGACCCAATTCAGAAATGGGCATTTGAGATGAACACATACTTTGCACAGGATAAAATTAAAAAAGCAAATAAATATATGAAAAAATACTCCACGTCTCTAGCCATCCATGAAATGCAAATTAAAAGAATACTGAGATAACATCTCACCCCAGAAAGAATCATAAGGAAATCAACCAACAACAAATGTTGGAGAGACTGTGTGGGAAAAGGAACCCTTCTCCACTGCTGGTGGGAATGTAGACTGGTGCAATCATTATGGAAATCAGTGTGGAGACTCCTTAAAAAATTAGTACTGGAACTCTCATTCAAGCCAGCTATCCCCCTACTGGGAATTTTCCCAGAGGAACTGAAAACGTCATATCATAGTGATATATGTGTACCTATGTATATAGCAGCATAATTTGTGATAGCCCAAATTATGGAAACAACCAAGATGCCCATTACCTGAAGAATGGCTGCAAAAGATGTGGTATTTTTATACAATGGAATATAACTCAGCTTTAAAGAATGACAAACTTGAAGCATTTATATTTAAGTGGATGCCACTCGAAGATATACTAATAAGTGAAATAAACTAGACCCACATGTGTAAACATCATATAGTCTCCCTAGTCTAAGAACTCAAAAAAAGAAATACAAATAGAAAGATATAACACAATTAAAAAGAAAGCGAGAACTTGAGGACTGGACAACAGGAGAGGGCAAGTAGAAAATCTGGGAAAAATGACAGGGACAAAGCCATCTATTTATATACACAAGATGAGTAAGGATGGGCCAGTGAAATGGCTAAGTGAAATAACGCTTCCCTAACAAGTGCAAGGGCTTGAGTTCAATCCCCAGTTCGGAAAAAAAAAAAAAAAAAAAAAAAAAAAAAAGATGAGTAAGGCAATGATCCTCAGAAACATCAGCAGGTTTTTGAAACTAGCAATTAATTTGCAGGATTCTCACTCTGACTGTGTATGCTGATATCTATGAACTAAGGAACTGCACAGAAGATAGCAGTATGCAATGGAGGGGTCATGCTTGTAATGCCTGTCATTCTGGTCTTCTAAATATATACTGCTTGTCATGACATACTAATTATTGCCATACTGTGTCTGAAGTAAATGTTTGTTGAAAAAAAAAAAAGAGTAATAAATGAAAAAAAGAGACAAAAAAAATGTCATAGGACTGTCCTACTATAATGCCATCTATGGTTAGATTTCTAAATTTCTGTGTAAAAATACCTAATTGTTCATTCATACTTTTAAAATATTTATTTCTTAATTTTTTCTACATATTCTGTAGAGACTTAAAGTTTAACAATATTAGATGAAAAATACCTGTTTCATGTTATACCTAAAATGTTTGATATTCAGACAGATAGTGAGGTTAAACCCAAATGTTGTAGGGTAATAATAAGCTTCTCTTCTGGGGGGTTAACAACATATATTTGCAGACCAAAAATTAGAGAAAAAGAAGGGCTGCAAAGCAGGCAACATTTTGGCCTTAGACTTTTAAGGTCAGTGAAGACTCAGGACATAGGTGATCCTACACTGTAACATCATGGAACTAATTGTGTCTTAAATTTTCTGATGAAGGAGATTATGAGGCCACAGAGAAATGTGATCAATGATGTAGAGTGTGCCTAAGGAGAGTCATGTGGAGAGAAAACATTCTATTAGGCTTTCACAGAGAGCAATTTGGTAAAACAATGGCCATGACTCATCCACATGGCTGACACTGACAAAGGATGTGCAAACTGCACCACAGGGTTACATGATAAATCCTGAGGAGGCCTGACTGACCTTTTTGGATACAAAAGGTACATGTCTTGTTATATAGGTCTTGCTTTATCTTGGTCTTAACCATCCAGCAGAAAAATATAAAAGTGAGGTATAATATGTAAAGCCATATTAATATGCTGAGCTGTGAAGTCAACAAATTCTGACATTGCCAGTCCTATGTACAACCCACTAGCATTATGGACTAATGGACTGTATTGGATTATTTTGCTGAATTCACACACCTACAATATTTAAATGGCAATGGAATACTCATTTCTAACACAACTGAACAAAAAAAGGGGATACAAAGTAAAGACCATTTTGTATTTGTATATACAAAATAGGATATACAGCTACTTTCTCTTACTTCAATGAGAAGAAAGATTTGCACTAATAGTATTTGGACAGTATTTTATATCTGCTTCTTGTACTATGAATTACCACTAAGAAAATAACAATATGCAATTAATTATTGAAACTGCCCTATTAATCACTTTTGAAACTGTCTCATTTCTGTTTCCTATTAAAATAAAAAAAAGAATCCCAGAGAAAATTCAGGAAAATTCTCTGATAAATTTGCACTATACAGAACTATATTGAGGACTGAGAGAAGCCCTGAAATGAAACCATGTCACCTTTCTTACTCAGTATGTCTCAACTTTGTTTTCCCCAAAGCCTTTTTAAAATTTATAATGTCATTTGTTATTCTATTAAACATGTTTTATTTGGAAAACTGGTATGTGATATGAAATAGTTTTCAATTGATAGAAATGAGGTCATTTGCAAGTTACTTAGGCAAATACAAGGTAGTGGAAGGATTTCAGCTGTAAGACACAAATACCAGGAAACTGCCAATGTGCATGCATAAAAAATATTTAGGAAAAATTGAATCTGTATTGAATTTGACTATTTTCAGAAGTATGGCCAATTTAACAATGTTAATTATCCCAACCCATGAACATAGGAGGTTATTTTGCATATTTTCTTGAAATTCTTTATTTCATGTCTTGTAAGTTTCTTTGCAAAGGACTTTTATTTCCTTGTAGTGCAATGTGCAAGGATCCTGAAACAAAACATAATGAGGACCTTTTCAGTGGAAGACTCCAGCCTTTAAACCATATTGTTTTATGATATAGTGTGTATATCTTTCCTTTTTGGAAAGCTTAATGCTTTTAGATACCTCTCATTAAATATCTTTCTTTTCCTTTCTCTTCTTTTTCTTTCCTTCCTTTTCTTTCTTCCTTCCTATCTCCTTTCCTTTCCTCCTTCCTTCCTTCCTTCTTTAGATACCTTTCATTAAATCTATTCCTCTCTTACTCTCTCTTGTTTGAGAAAGGATTATGGTATGTAGTAATCTGGCCTTGAACTCAACTGTGTAGCCCAGCCAAGCTTCAAATTTGTGATTACATTGCACCCACTGAGTGCTGGGATTGCAAGTGTGTCATTACTTGCCATCTAAGGTGATTGCAGCACTCAGGAAAAAAAAAAAAATTATGGTTCATTAACTCACACTATCAAAATCATTTCATTATGCAAAATTTCAGTGAACTTTTACTAAAGTTTCACATTTACCTGAGGAAGCAGGAAAAAAAAAAAAAAAAACAGGATTGGAATGAAGGACCTTGGGTGGATGCATAAACATGCAGATCCACAGTTTTACTCTGAATTTTCAGTTACCTTCTGTCTGCCACAAAAATATTAAGTGGAAAATTTCAGATAAACTATTCATCTGTTTTAAACTATGTCCCACTTTAAGAAGCATGATGAAATCTAAAGCATACCTGCTCTTTTCTGTCTAGGACCAAAAATCATCCCTTTTGTGGTGGATTAATGACTGGTGGTCAGTTTGTAACACCCAGGTGAACTTAGTGTGCTGGGTGTGGAAGGCCCACCTGAGAGTTGTTGCTGGCAGCATAAGAGGCAGAACTAGAGAAGGAGCAGGAGGAAGAGAAAAAGGAGTAGGTGGAGGTAGAGGAGCAGGAGTAGGAGCAGAGGCAGAAGCAGAAGCAGAAGCAGAAGCTGTTGGGAGTGGGTAGAAGCTGTAGGAAGCTGTTAAGTGTAAGAAACTACTGGTTCTCTTGGATGAGCTTGCTAGGCTGGCTTTCCTAACGAACTCAGCTGTTCTCATCATTGAAGGAACACAGAGCCTTGCTGTTGCTGAGAATGGCTATGGTTTACTTTGAGAAGCTTGTCATGTTGATTTTCCTGATGAGAACTCAGCTTTCTTAATTGTTGGAGGAGCTCATGACTTAACTATTGATGACAGCTATGGTATCTTTTGGGGTGAGCTCTGGTTCTTTGAATGTCACTTCCTGGCTCCATTTCAGATCCCTCAGCCTGCTAGCACAGATTCTTCATCCCATTGACACAGACTTTCTAGCTTCCATCACTGACTTTTGGGCCTCCCCAGTGCAGGTCTGTAAAACAGGCCGGCCATGGGACATTGTCATGCACTCCAGGCCTCCAGTTGGACTTGTGGGAGACATTGTTATGAGCTCCAGGTCTTCAGCTGTACTCATGCAGGACGTTATTCTGTAATTCAGGCCCTCAGCTGGATCTTTAATCTTCAGTGCGTGTATAAGTTATTTGCACTATCGTTTTATATACAATTCTTTCGGTGCCTACTATAATCTTATAAAAAATGTGTCTGTATTGTATTGTTCCCATTGCAAAAGCCCCAAAACTTGGTACCAGAAAATTGGGGTGATTGCCGTGACTATACCCAACCATTTGGTTTAAGAGTTTGGAAAGGTTTGGAGATGTCACCTGAAAGAGTAGAGCTGGAATGCATTAGGCTGTTGTGTATAGCAGATTCTATGCAGAGCTCAGAAGACCAGAAGGCTGATAGAAATCCTATTGGTAAACACCAGGCTCTGGAGGTTTCTGCTAGGAAGGACTCCAGATGATGCGTTATGGCATGGCACAGCACAAAGTTTGTCTGCATTTTGCTTGTGTCCAGAGTCTTCATCTGAGACTAAGATTAAGGGTGGTGGACTAACTAATGGGCAGAAGAAATTTCAAGGCAGTTGAACATTGAAGCAGTAGCATGGCCATTGTTTTGGACTTTTAGCCAGATTTACGATGCAAATCAAGAGCAAAGAGCCCAGCAGGATGATTTAAAATGTGAATTTTGCCAGAAAGGGAGTTCTAGGAAAATTGTGAACTGCAAAGATAGACCTGAGGAGATCTTGATTGCTGAGGAGCAAGAGAATCATAAAGGTAGCGTGAGGACATCATAAGAAGCACCAAATACCCATGGTTTGCAGCCTCAAAACTGCAAAACTGATAGACTGCTTTGAGGAGAAAGTGCAGAATGCCACGTTTCAAAATGGCAGTGGTGTCTGCACCAGGTTCCAGAATTTTAGCAGCATAGAGAATTTGCTCCTCAGAATCAGGTTCAGAGTACTCAGTGATCCAGGCACTCAACCCCTACAACTAAGAGAGAGGGAAGCTTGGGTACTGCTCCAGGTGGCATAGTGCTAATTTTAGGAGTATGCAGAATGCAAGAGTTCTGAGGTTAATAAGATTTCTGTCCAGATTTCAGAAGAATGCCTGCAAGGCTAGACAGTGTGCCCTTGAGAGGGCAATGTGTGTAAAGCTAAAGGTGCAGTGGAGAACCCAGAAGTTTAGAAAAACCAGGAATGTGGACCATCTGAGAATGACACCGATTCAATAGCATGGGCCAAAGAAGCCATGGGAAAGAGCTATAACCACTAGAAGTGCCACAGAGGTGGAGCCACATGGAGCTCACAATTTGCCAGATTACCTCAAATGCTGAATGTGAAACTATAGGACTTAAATGTTTGCCCCTGCTGGATTTTGGACTTGCTTTGGTCTTCTTATTTGTACTTTTTGGAATAGTAATATTTAATCTGTGCCATTGAATGTTTCAAGTTTAACTGTTCATTAGTACAGGGGCTCACAGCTAAGAGTTTGTTTTACATTTTGGAGGAGACAGGATTTGGACTTTTCAGTAAATTCCTAGAAGTGGACTAGAATGTCTTTTTCATAAAGGGGCTGCATAAGTCTTTGGAATTACAGGGGCAGAATGTTATAGTTTGTATCTACATGTTCCCTCAAAGCCTTTGTCATGAGGTAGGTTCTTAAAGTTTTGGATTGATCCATGGTCCAACGCTGTGATTATGGGTGTACTACACCTATTCAGGTGCAGGTAGCCTGCAAGAGGGAAAGAGGCTTGCTCTCTGTAGCTTCTCCTTTAGCTCTTGCTGCTTTTGTTGTTTCCCACTGCCACAAAAAAACATGTTGCTCCTGACATGCGCCACTCTTCCTTGCAGTCAGCCAATTATGGATTGAAACCTCCACAAACTGTGAGCTAAATAAGCCTTATCATCCTTAATTTCAGGCATCAGGTACTTTGTCTCAGCAACAAAAGAAAAGAAACTGAGACACCTTCATCTTGGTAGAGTGCATGTGATGTTCTATCCAAGCATTAGTCATCTGGTAACCTATCTCAGTTATATGAGTGACTGTCCTGGTATCTCTGGGCTTGTGTTCAAGTAACTTATTTTAACTGAAAAACAATCTCAACATGCAAGAATAGTAATGTTGGCAATTCAGATATTCAGAAAAAGAACCCATGATGTACTTCCTTTATTTTTATTTTTTCTGTATTTAGGACAGGGTCTATAGGGCCATACTACATAGATCAGAATCCTAGTGAGTCTCCTGTTTTCAGTGTCCCAAGTGCCGGGATTATAGGCCATTGCCACCGTGCCCAGTCTCAATCTCCATCAGTGTGCCACATGGGTGGAGCTGGCACAACATGCCACGGATTGAACCATGGCCATTACGCTCTGCCTAAGCAGGTGCTTTAGTCTGCAGAGCTATCAGGCTGACCTAGTACCTTCCTTAAATGAAAAGGTGATACTAATACTTTTATTGCAGCATATTTTCTTTCCTTTCTTTTTCAGTACAGGGGATTGAACTTAGGTCCTTGTGCTTGCCAGGCAGGCCCCTATGCTGCTGAGCTATATCACCAGGCCCATATTTTCTAGTTTATTATTTGTTGTTCATCTCTTACTATACTAAATTTATAAAACCTTACAATAGGTATATACATATAGGAACAAACAAAGTAGATCAAGTCTGGTACTATCTGAAGTCTTAAGGTGTCTACTGAAGGTCTTGTATTTTTGGAAATAAAGCGGGAATTAGTTTGCTGCTATTGTATTTAACTATGAAAATAGGCATAAATTTTGGAGAGAGAAAAAGGAAAGCCACAAAACTAACAAAAGAACCCTTAAGAATTCAATGCAAGAATCTGTCTGTGTCCCTGGTAGAAACATAACACATATTGCTGATTTTCAATTTTTTTACACACTAATTCAACACAACTGGACATAATTAAACAAAGACAAATACAATGATTGAACCTGATAAGAGATAAACCCTTTGAAAAAAATGAATCAAACAGAGTTGAGTCTTCAATATACACATATTTATTGAACTAATAGAACATAAATTTTGAGTCAGCAGTTGTTGCAATCAGTTACAACTGTCACACAGCAAACACTGGTCACTTAATTTCAAATATTAGTTACTTTGAAAACAATCTATATTTGGGTTAATCGCTTTAACTTTTTCTGTATTTTGGGAAGGGTCTATAGGGTATTAGGGTCTTACGACTAGATTAGACTCATAGTATGATTCTCTTGTTTACAGCCTCTCAAGTGCTGAGATTACAGGCATGCACCACCACAGTGTCTCAATCACTGTCTCAGCCTGCCCCAAGGGCAGGTCCAGTATATGACAGGCTCAGGGATTGAACACCCAGCCCCTGCACCTGCTTGCAGGCGCTTTAATCTGCTGAGCTACTTGGTCGGGCCCCTGATCACTTCACTCTTTAGTTTGGTTTTTAGTAATAGGGATATGTGTTAATCATACTTACTCAAAAAAGAGTTCATATTCACATAACCAAAGGGCAAAGGGAGGAGGCTTGCTGCAGGAACAGGTAAAACCATGAAATCACACATCACAAAGAACAGTCTTGCTAAACTTTCCTTATTTCTCTGTGAATCTATTTCACTCTCTTGATTTCATTTCTTCGTGTGAATGGAACTCTTCCTAATAATCTAGGTACAAATCTTACAGCTTATATGAATATGGTATTTGACTCGTTTGGTTTTCATCATATGAAACTCTGTGATGCAGTCCCTGTGTATTCTATGACTCCATATGGATGAGTCAAGTGCTCTTCCATTTCTTAGCTAGTTTACTCTAACCAGAGTCAAGGGCATGGCTGTGTCCATCCAAATGATGTGAAGGCAAGGGAAGGTGGAGGAAAGGAAAATGATTCCCAGAGGTGGTAAGTTGTATGGATACTCCCAAGATTTCTTGGGGTCAACACACCTCCGTATTTTTGTATAGCAAAAGGATTAATAAACACCCACACCTCACTCAAAATATTTCCTTCTAAACTGCTCACTCACCTAATTATAATAACCCTCATATTCTCAGTAAATATAGAAATTTCCATGTTTTTTTTTTTCATGTAACTCCCTTTTCTATCGGCAAGTGCTAATAGTCTGTTCATTTTCAGTCTTAGTAGGGTGTTTCAGAAAGGCAGCCCATCTTTACAAAGTAAGATCTTAGTTCTTTTATATGCAATGAGATACATCAGTGTTCCCAAAATAAATGAACATGAATTCAAATGGAAAAGGGGAAAGTGAGATAAGAGAAAGGGAGAGACAGAATGACTGTGAGACAGAGAGAAACATGCAGAGGGGGAGAGAGATTCTTTTGCTTGTCCAGTTGCTTTATCCACTGATACCCTCTACTATGCTTCTTTCCTGTGTGACTTTAGCTGTCAGACAGAGGCTTACCCTGGAAGGATTGCATTAGAGTATATTGCACACTTCTGCTAATTAGTATACTTTTAATACATCCACAGATCCTGAGTGGTTGTACTACAGTGTTAGCACAAGGCCCAAGACAATGAAAGCATGAGAGAAATGCATAATATCCCAGTACCTTGGAGGAACTAGATGAATATGATACCTGGGTGAGAATAACATATACTCAGATATAACTATCCCCTTCCAAGTATTCACCCATGGTATCTGCCACAATTCCTTTAATTTGGAGTACAGGAAATGTTATACTGGGTTGGTGTTTGGCACACTAGGGTAGCCATGATTGAGAAGGAACTCTATAACCTGAAGGTTTCTGAACTAGACTCTGAGAATTTGCCTAGCTGATCAGACCTGAGGGACGAGATCAGAGTTAAAATGAAAAATTCATACCTGGAACACCTTCTTCACTAAGTTAGGCAATCTGCTCTCTGTAATGAGCAACCTCACCAAAACTTTCTCTCAGGCTGCAACAGCTGCCATTTAGTCCACAAGGAGTTACTCTATTATTCATTTAGAGTTTCAGAAGGCATGTCAGAAGCTGGGCCCATGCAGTCTTGTGATCTGTCCCCCACATTTTCTCAGGGGACTGCTCTGCATAAGAGACATGGAAAATGTTACATGTTTTCTCTCTTCATAAACAGTTTCACAACTTAGCTACAGGAGGTCCGTTAGAGTCATTCTTTCTCAATGTCCTGGCAACTTTAAACAGTCCTTTCACTTGAAGGACTAGAAATTTGCTAGAAAAACCTAAGAATTGTATTTACCATATATTTTGGATCTTCACTCAAAATCATTACTTCCATTTGGCTCCATTGCCGGGTGTGGTGGCACAGAACTACTCCCAGCACTCGGGAGGCTGAGGCAGGAGGATTGTTGTGAGTTCGAGACCAGTCTGAGCTACAAAGTGAGCTTAAGGCCAGCCTGAACTGAATAATGAGACTCTGTCTCAAAAAGACCAAAAAAAAAAATTATTATTTTACTGTGGCAACTATTTGTTCATTAACATACCACTGTTTTGAGGGTAATCTAAAAATACTGTCTACAATAATTTAACCACTAAAGTAATCCATGTAGATAACTGTTAAAATACGATGCTTTAAGCCGGGCGTGGTGGTGCATGCCTATAATCCCAGCACTCGGGAGGCTGAGACAGGAGGATTGTTGTGAGTTCGAGACCAGCCTGAGCTACAAAGTGAGCTCGAGGCCAGCCTGAACAGCATAGTGAGACCCTGTCTCAAAAAGACAAAAAAAAAATACGATGCTTTGTAAGAATTATGTCACCATCTAAAAAAAGACATTAATAGCATTCTAAATGTCTCTGAATGTGCATATTGAATGTATTAGTCTTGAAAAACAGATTTAAAGACTCAAAGTGAAGCAAGTAGTGGTAAACTCTGGAGTCTGGGGAAATAAAAGATCTCATTTTATCCTTCCTACTTTGTCTACATATTCTTAATGTTCACCATTTTCTAATGAAAACACTCAAACATGAAACATTAGTAAAAACAATTGTGTACATAAACACCAGAGTCACCAATTATTATAGGCAGTCATCAACATCTGGTATTATTCTTCAAATCTCATGCTTATTCTATTTAAAATAAGTTTAAAGCCAGGCACAGTGGTATGTGCCTGTAAGTCCAACACTCAGGAGGCTAACTGGAGAGTTGCCACAAGTTCAAGGCCAGCCCGAGCTACGGAGAGTTCAAGGCCCACCCTGAACTACATAGTGAGACCCTGTCAAAAAAATAAATAAATAAAGATATTATATAATATTATCTAAATTCCTCATATGTACCTCTGAAAGACTAGGAATCTAGGAAACCACTGTATTACTTCAATTAAAACCTAACCATTTCTTAATATTATCAAATATCCAGAATTTGAAGTCTGCCAATTTTATTATAAATTTCCCCTTATTTAACAAATCAGGAATAAAGTTTACATTCAATTTGGTTGTAAATTTCTAAAATTTATATTTTACCCTTTCCACTTTTCCTTTAGGTATTCTCACATAGTTCTGCACATTCTAGGCTTTGCTGATTGTATTCAGTGCTGTCATTTAACATATCACTTATTCTTTGCATTTACTATATAAAAATTATATCCTTCAAGGTAGAAAATATGAATGTATGAAGACTACATTGTTCAATGTGTGACTTCATAATTATTTTAAACGGTCAGACCTAAAGCCTTGGTCATATGCAGCACAGGTTTTACTTGAGCAGAAAGGTGTGGTTGGCAGTAGCATGTCCTTCAAACCTGCATCACAGAAGCTCATGAAATAGCTGAGTGTCTTATAGTGATGTTCAGTGATCAGTGGGTTCACTGACAGAAGTCTGATCCATGTTTCTTTTGCCATGCATTATAAAATGCCACCTCTTACTTTCACCAAAACACTTCAAATTATTAGTGATCACTGCTAGATCCATTACAAAAAAAAAAAAAAAAATCAAGATTGTTTTAAGAAATGAAATTATTACCTAATGACATTTCATTTGAACTGAACTATTTGTTTTTTTTTTGTGAATGTACCTCATTAAATAACATTTAACATGAAAGCCTGATAATACTCCTTCCCCTCTGCTCAGTAACATGAGAAAGCTTTGGAACTTCATAAAAGACATTCAAGGTGCTGTGTTCTTTCATAAGAGAAGCGAAAATGTTGTTTTTGGAGCTGTTTTTGTTGTGTGTATGTGCTTTTCCCCCATGATGGTCAAGTATGATTTTAACATTACACAAGTGATCTGTTGACCTGAAATACCATGGGAAAATTTTGACCTAGAACATTTCCAAGGTTACCAAAAAGACAAGAAAGCTAAGGACTCTTGGCAAGATGTACATGCTTTACATAACATTCTTCTTCCTCTAGTTTTTTCATTTTAAATTTGGTTTTTCAATTTGCTGTAAACTAAATTTCAGAGCTCTAATTGATGTTCCAGGCCGTCTTTTATCTGGCTCTAAAAGCCCACTTCATTACTGCTTTGTAAAATGTCTTCTTCCAGCCAGAGACAATTTCCCTCAGAATTTTTGCCTCTCAAGAAATAAAGCAGTTGATCCTAGATTGCAATTTTACCTCTGCTGCTAATGGCGGTTCTATTGGTAGTCTACTTTCCTTTTGGGAAAATACATACCTTACATGAAATTGTTAATCATAGTATCCAACATCAAACAGGTAGTTCTAGGTCCCAAGGTAGGTTAAGTGACATTTATTTTCTACAACAATTATATTCAAGGTCAATGAAAGACTGATAACGCTCTGAAATGATTAACTGGTACCCAGAAGTTTCCCAAGAATTGGTGCTTAACATCTAAGTGCTTGTCAAAGAACTAATATATTATATATAGAATTTGGATTGTAAAAAATATAGCAGGATTAGGTCTTATATATTTATTTTGTTTTCTGGATATTTTTTAATCCTTTCTTCTTTCTCATTAGTGTTAACTGGCCATTTTTATTTGTATCACCAATTCAAGAACACAGTCTCAAAACCAAACTTCTAGGTCTAAATTGCCAAACAAGTTCTTGAAGGCATATCCATAGGTGTTTATAGGAGGGAGGAATAGCAGGAAGGAAGAAAAGAGAGAGAGAGAAAAGGAAAGAGAGTGGAAGAGCAAAGGAGACTAGAATGGAAAGTCATAATACAAAGAGAAAATAAACAGAAAAATGAAAGATGAGGGCTTTTAGGGTTCTGGAAGAAAAGCAAGATTTCCTGGTTTTCCACTTTCAAGTTGCCTAACATTCAATGGTTCTGGTACCCTGAATCCTCAGAAGAGCATTAAGGGAACTTGAAAACATGATACAAGAGGATAACCAAAACAAAACAAACCTCTCCCAAAGGTTAAACTGGAACTGAATAAAACCAGGGGGAACTCACATACAAATGAAGCAGCAATAAATTCACTCAATGTGAACTTTGTGTGCATGGACCCATTGAATTTGATAACACCTTGAGACTGGACTTTTTAGTCCCTATCCCAGTAGCTTTACTTTGAACTACACTAGTTTCTACTTTCAGAACAACATTAATGAGAAATGGCTGTAGAAGCCATCGTTGCTACAGTTGTAATTTTTATTATTTTCCCTTTAAATACAATAATGGCCATTAGTCTAAGGTACCTGTTTTCGTGCTGAAAAATCATTCTTTTTTCCCCAGATTTTTACTATTTTCTTTGAAGTGGATAGATTTCAAAATGTCACTTGGTGTATTCTTGGGAAGAGTAACTATTTTATTGGTTTCTTTTTTTCTTTTGAGACAGGGTCTCGCTATGCACTTTGTAGCCTAGGCTGCTCTTGAACTCTTAAAAGATTCTCCTGCCTCAACCTAGAATGATGTAATCAAATTTACTTATTAAAATGTAACTAATCATGATACAGCTGGGCAACTTTTTATTAATGTATAGAATTTGGTTTTCTGTATTGTTTGTCCACATCCATATTAATGAACAGGTCACAATCTCTGTTAGCTTTTAGCATCAATATAATCTTACTTTCAGAAAAATTAGGCTGCTGTGATGTGAATGTATTCCTTCTCAAATACGTATGTTGGAATCCTAAACTTCAATGTGGTGGTATGAAAAGCTGGGCAATTTGGGGAGGACGTTAAATTTTTTAGGGTGAAGCCTTCACAAATGGGTTTGGTGCTCTTATAAGAGGAGCAAGGGAGCTTATGTATTCCTGCAGCCATGTAAGAACTTTATAAAAAGGTATAATCCATGACATATGATTCTGCACCAAACTTTTAATATTACAGCACCTGGAGATTAGACTTTTTAGTCTCTAGAACCATGAGAAATAAATGTTTTCTATTTATAAACCATTTAATCTATGAATCTTGTTTTAGCAGTCTGCATAAATAAGACAATAATAGTGCAATATTGTTGTCAATGATGAAGGCTTTCCATGTAACACTGAGGTCTTTTTTTGGTATTTTAGTACAGGGCCTACAGGGTCTCACTACTAGATTGGAATCATAATGATCCACCTGTGTTCAGCCTCCCAAGAGCTGGGATTATAGGCTTGAGCCACCACGCCCAGTCTCAATCGCTGTCTCAGTGCACCCTAGGGCAGGGCTGGTATGGATAAGTGGGGATTGAACCCCAGCTGCTGCTGCATCTGCCTACAGGCGCTTTAATCCACTAAGCTATTTGGCTGGCTCTTAACTGTTTTTTAATGCTTGCAAACCATTTACCTGATCAACAAATTAAAAACACAGCACAGAATACATAAGCAAGATCCCAGAATTTCTGCAAAAGAACAATATTAAAAGCTATTAGAGAAAAGAAGCAGATCACCTATAAAGGAAAGCCTATCAGAATCACCATAGATTTATCAACACAAACCATAAAATCAAGAGCTTGAAGTGAAGTATTTCAGGTCCTGAAAGAAAACAACTTAAGCAAGACTGATATACCCCACCAAACTATCACATTTAATGGAGAAGATACTTCCACGACAAAGAACTGAAGAAAATCATGACCAGCAAACCAGCCCTACAGAGAGTACTAACAGATACTCTAGAAAGAGACAAAAAAGACTACAATGTAGGCACAACAAAAGAAAGGAAACACTAAGCCCAGCAAGCAATCAGAGGAGAAAATTAGGAAGCCTGCAGCAGGAAAATAACATGACAAAGAAAAACCAATAAATATCAGTTATAATCATTAATGTAAATGGACTCAATTCACTAATCAAAACAACTAAATCAGCAGACTGGACCAAGAAATGAAATCCAACAATATGTTGTATACAAGAAACACATTTAACTCAAAATGAAATTCATAGATTGAATGTCAAAGGATGGAAAACAATACTCTTTGCAACAGAAATCCAGAAAAAAGCTGGGATAGCTATTCTGGTTGCTGACAATGTCAATGTCAACTTCAAACCAAAAGTGATTAGAAAACATAAAGAAGGTCACTACATATTTGTTAAGGGAAAACTGCACAAAGAAGAGAGATAACAATTACAAATAAATCTGCACCTGATGTTACCTAAGCCAAAAAAAATCAGCAAAAAAATAACAGAGCTAAACCAAACTTGTAAAAAAATGGTAATCCTTTATGGAGTGTTCTACCCAACAAAATCAAAATACACGTTATTCTCGGCTCCAAAATAGAATATCTACTAACACGAAGAACATACTTAATGGGGCTGGGGAGATGGCTCAGTAGAATAAGCGCTTCCCTGGCAAGTGCAAGGGCCTGAGTTCAATCTGTTCTGCAAAAACAAACAAACAAAAAAACCAAGTAAATGCAAAGGAATTGAGATTATCCCGGGCATATTAAATGACCAAAATGCAATAAAACAGGCCAGGGTCTAATGGATACACAGCTAAATTCTACAAGAGATTTAGAAAAGAAAAAAAGGCAAATTCTTCTCAAGCTCTTCAATGAATTTGAAAGGGAAGCAATTCCAGCAAATTCATTCCTGAAAGACTCACTGCTCCTGGCCCACCGAAAAAAACAAAAAAAAGGCCAATCTACTAATGAACTTAGATGCAAAATCCTCAGTAAAATACTAGCAAACAGAATGCTGCAAATCATGAGGAAGATTATATATCCAAGATTATATATCCCGCATTCATCCCAAGAATGCGGGAATGGTTCAAAATATGTGAATCAAAAAATGAACAATAACTGAAAGCCTTCACTTTAAAATCAAGACCAAGATAAAGATGTCCACTGTCACCACTCCTATTCAATATCATTCTGGAAACATTAGCCAGAGCAATTAAACAAGAGAGAAATAAAAGGAACAATGATTGGAAAGGAACAAGTGAACTTATTATTATTTGCAGATGACATGATAATTTACCATAGAAGACCCCAAAAACTCCTTCGAGACTCCTGTATTTAATAACCAAATTCAGTAGTATAGCAAGATGAACACCACTCAAAAATCAATAGCATTTCTGTCTACAAACAATGAATACACCAAGAAATCTGTTAGGGAAACCATACCTTTTGCAACATCATCCAAAAAAAATGAAATACTTAGGAATTAACTTCACAAAATAAAGGATTTATACAGTAAAAATAATAGTACTCTGAAAAAAAAAGAGACTGAAGAGGGTTTCAGAAAATGGATAGGTATTCGTTGCTCCTGCACAAAAAGAATGCTGTGAAAATGGCCATACTCCCAAAATTGTTATATAGATTCAATGCAATCTCAATCAAAATACTATCAGTATACCTCACAGACCTGGAGAGAGAACATTCTTCAAATTCATCAGGAACCAGAAGAGACCTAGAATATAAAATCAATCCGTGGCAACAAAGGCAGAAGGCACTACAATCTCTGGTTTGAAATTATACTATTAAATGTAATGTGATAAAATTAACACGGTACAGGCAATAAAACAGACCTGAAGCTCAATGGATCAGATTAGAAGACGCAGATACAACTACAAACAAACTTAGCCACCTTATCTTTGATGAAGTGGCCAAATACATTTACTTGAAGCTAGCCTCTTTAATAAAATGGTGCTGGAAAAATTGGCTTTTCATATGCTGAAGACAAAAGTAGGCCATATGTAACACCATGTACAAAACTACAGTCAAAATGAATCAAAGATTTAAAATCATTAAAATAGTAACATGAAATCTACTGGAATACAAAGTATAGAGCAGCAAATCGTAGGTAGGTAGAGCATTCATGAACAAAAATCAAACTGTAGGGGAAAAACTGCTAAGAATCAACAACTGGGATCTCATTGTTTTGAAAGGTTTCTGCTTATCAAAAGAAATCACCAACAAAGTAAAAAGAAAAGCCAGGAATCGAGAAAACATTTTAGCTGACTGTCCCTCTGACAAAGTACTTCTGTCTAGAACATATAAAGTATTTAAAACAGGCCGCCAAGATTCAAAGACCCAATGGAAAAATGAGCATCTGAGATGAAGATATACTTCTCAGATAGACATCATTAGTAATTCAAGAGAGGCAAATTAAGACAACACAGAGATTTCATTCACCCCAGAGAGAATAGCTAACATGAAGAAGTGAACTAATAACAGGCTGTGGGGAAAAAGGAATCCTTTTCCACCATGGGGAGTACAGATTACAACCACTATAGAAATCAGTGTGAAGATTCCTCAGAAAGCTAGGATTTGAGGTCCCATTCAACCTGCTAACATGCTCCTGTGTATTTTTCCAAAAGAACCGCAGACACTGTACCACAATGATAAATGTGCACCCATGGTTATAGCAGCGTAGTTTCTCATAGCAAGATCTTAGAGACAACTCAGATGCCCATCAACTGAGTAATGGATAGGGAAGATGTGCTTATACAATATATATATATAAAGATAAACTCAAGGCATTTACTGGTAAATGGATCCAATGATCCAACTAGAAACCATACTCATAATTGATATAAATCAGAATTGCATGTGTAAACATCATATTAAAAGAGTAAGTAGAACCTGAAAAGAGTAAGTAAAATCTGAAAGGTATAATAGATACATTGTGAGAAGGAATCTATTGAAAAGGAACAAGACAAAGTAAAGAAGGTAAAAAGATACATTTCTATACATATACAGGATAGTCTGGATAATTGCACTGCTGACTTCTGCTGGTCTACTGAATGTAGTTAATGCTTAATCTTTTTTTCTTAATTTATATTTATTTATTTATTTTTAATGTATTTAATACAGGGTCTACAGGGTATCACTACATAGATTGGACTCATAGTGATTCGTTTTTAGCCTTCCAAGCACTAGGATTACAGGCATGCACTGCCATGTCTAGACTCTTTTTTATTAAATTCTTACAATTTTTTAATACCAATTACGCATGCTTATATTTGGTAATCTAAATAACTAACCAAATCTAAAAAAAACCAAAAAGTATGAAATGGTTACCTTTTAAGAAAAGTACAAATTCAGTTCAGATGACCATATCAGCAGATAAAGAAAATAGGCAAGTTTGTCAAATTGTACCCAGCATGGATTTTCCATTTCATGAAATCTGAAAAAAAAAAAAAAACATGGCTACCTTTATAGATGCTTAAAAAGTATTTAGTAAAAGTTGTCATTAACTACTCGTTTTAAAAAATGTATTTCACTAAAGAAGTCTTCAAATCACAAAACTTACCTGTTTAAATCTAAAAGCAAATTTCTATTTCAGTGAAAGCATTCTCATCACAAATTGACAAGAAAATCTAGTTATATATTATTATTTTATGTTTTTCAAGGTATTTTATGTGGTACCAGGGATTTGAATTAGGCAATGGAGTTACAGAAATAAGAAAAGAACAGGTATATTATTAATACTTTTAAATGACAAAATTATGAACCTTCAAGAGCAGTAACTAAAAGCAGCAAATAACCAGCATAAAGGAGTTCACAGGGCCAGTCCAATAGCAGATTAAAGCACCTGCTTAGGCAGATGCAAGCGCTGGGGTTCTGTCCCCTGCTTGCCATGCCAACCCTGCCCCCCAGGGGGGAGGGGACTGAGATAAAGACTGGGTATGGTGGCACCACCTGTAATCCCAGCACTTGGGAGGCTGAAAACAGAATCACTACAAGGCCAATCTGTGTAGTGAGACCCTGAACTAAATACATTAAAAAGAAACGTTCAAGGCTAGGCTGCGAGATAGCTCTCTGGTGTAAGTGCCTGCCTGGCAGTGAGCAAGGACCTGGGTTTGACACCTGGTACCACATGCCACGTCGGTCCTGGAACCCCAGGTGCACCTTGTCAGCCACTGAAACTGAGTGTGGTGGCTGAGTCTGAGTTTTGGGACTATGTACCAAATAAATAAAAGTTTTAAAAAAATTCACAGCCTTCAAATATACTAACAATAATACAATAACCAACCAAATACCATTTATAACATGACAAAATAAAAGTTTAGAGAAAATCGAAAGACAAATGACAAAATAGAAATTCTAGCAGGCTAATTCTTCTAACATGAAAAAGTAGAAACCAATTTAAATAAAAAGCCTGAAATAAAAAGGTCAAATTAAATGAAAATATAAATTGATAGTGATTTCACTATAAACTACTGACAAGGAACCTAAAATGGGTCCTAATGCTGTGCATTAATTATACTGCTTTATCTCACTATACTGTACTTGTCCCAAAAGATTCATGCTTTCTTTATAGTAAAAGGTATGTAGCTTTCTCTCCTGTTCTCATTGTCAACTGCTAATACTCAACTGCAATACAGGTTTCTCACCTGTATTACTGTAGCAGCCTCCTAAGTGATAGCTATATCCATTTGATCACATTACTCACTGATAAACTGAAAGCACTTGTGTACATACATGAGTATCAAAACACCTGTAAAATGTTCAGCAAGAAAAATATTTAACTGAACACCGACTATATAACATGTACTGTTCAAAACTGGGGCACAGCACAGAAGAAAAAAAAATTCTTGCATTTCTAAAGCTTGTATTTTAGATGGAGGCTGACAATGTAAATTTATGTATATATCAGATAACTAATATCACAGAAAAGTAAAGGGAACAGGGAATAACCAGTTGGTATTTGCTCAGAGGTCTATTTTACAAGAAGACCTTAGTTATTACAAAATAAGTTCAAGTTTTCAAAAAAAGTAAATTCTAAGTATATGAATGTTACAATTATATTGGCTATAAATCCTTAACAGTTTTGAAGAATAACCTTTCCTTTATCATAGTTATTACATGAATTTAAAAAAATTCACGCATATTTCAGACCTCAGCTAACCTGTTTTTTTGGTGGTGTATAGAAAGGTTATAAACTTCTGCTCATGACAGACAGAGCTAAGCTAACTACTAAGTATTCATACCATATTTAGTTTAAAAATAAACACAAATAACTTTCCTTCCTTCTTTGACCCTCCAAGTCTTGGCTGGCTTTACTGAAAAACATCCTTTTAATTTTATCCTGAAAACAACAAGGAGTATGATTTTCTTTCAAAACAAGTTTCCCCTTGAAGAGAAACACATGTTCCAAGTACAAACAACATTCCGGTATCCAACCTACGACTACCTAATATCTGTAGGGTGTATCACGCGAGGCTATTGAACATGACCCTGTAAACACTGTTCTGCAGTTCTGTAATTCAGGTACATTCCTAGCAGAAGACCCAATTTCTCTACACAACTAGAGAACAGAGAACACATTGAAAAAAAAATACTTTGCAGCTTATAAATAATTTCTAAGAGCAACCAAAAGTAGCATCCCAACATAATTTTAAGGTAAAATTTGACAGGCTGACTTTTTAAATTTACTTATAAAGAAAAGATGTAAGAGCAGCCAAGAAAATTCTGGGGGAAAAATTTATAGGTAAGTCAGGATACTAATTATAACTTAAATATTGGTGAGACAAAGAAATAAGCAGAAAGGGTACAGGAACATTTCCATGATTACATGGTAACAAATAAGGGGAAAGTAGAATAGTTATGCCACGCAGAGAAACCTAATAATCTCAAGAACGTAAATATTACATGTCATAAGACTAACAGTATCAGTAAGAATGAAAATGGGTAAAGAGGAAGACAAGGGATGAAATGGAGGGGAAGTGGATTAAAAAAAGAAACAAGCTTTATTGTATACATGTACCTATTCCCAAGATGACTGTACTGCAAACATATACTAAAAAAAGTTAATACATAGAAAACATTACCCCAAAAGGCATTCACCAAAAATGTAGGGTTTATTGTCACAAGAGCGGTAAGATCACTAAAAAGCCCCAATCACAAGATCCAGACACAATTCTAAAAGCATCAAGACCACAGAAATTATTTTATTTTTTTAAATTCAATTTTTTTTTTTTTTTTTTGTGGTACCGGGGACTGAACCAAGGACTGTGTGCTTGCCAGGCAAGTGCTTATTACTGATCCATCTCCCCAGCCGCTACAGAAATAATTTTAAACAACAAGAACTCAAAAATTCTTTCCATGAATTTTTTGAGGAATCTGCTAGAAAATAAACATCAAAACATTAGGCTGAGGAAACTTTAGATATTTAGTATCAATATATTTAATTGAAAATCTAAGATTAAAACTAAGCTAGGGACATTTAGAAGAATTACAGTTAGAAGAATGTAATATAGCAACACTGCTATGTGATACACATTCTAATACAGTAAAAGTGACAACTAAGAATAAGAAGAAAAATAAAGGAAAACAATAACTCATTAACTGGCATTTAGGCAAGAAAGAAAGTTTAAAAATTTCATTAAAGTTGGTTAATAGAAACTAAATTAAAAAAGGATAGGACATTAAAACACATAAACATAACAATAACCAGATTTGAGTATTTGGGTCATTATTTATAGTATGCACATTCATATTAAAGTCGTAAATGTGAACACATTTCAATTTTTGGACACACAGCTGTAACAATTATGGATCACATGAGACCATTATACCTACATTGATACGGTACCCCTCTAGCTTTCACTTATCTCAAACTCAGCTGGTGGTGACAGTTTATAGCCTCCTCAGCTCTTCCTTGAGCATGTACATAGCCTCATTAAATGATTCTAAGAAATACACCACAACTTTTCAAGCTTGCTATTGATACCATTATTTTCCAAATTTCTTTTTACATTTATTGGTTACCTTACAGTTTACGTCAATAGTTATCCACTGCCTGCAGCAATCTTGCCTGTTTTTGAAAAGCTATCTTAGGTAAAAGGGTTATCACACCGAATAAGGTCTGATCTGACTCCAATCAAATGAAGTTTTATAAGTGGCTGTGTACAACCAGCTATGTCATATAACAATAATTCTTGTGAGGTTTTTTTTTTGTACAGGGTCTCACCAAGGATGTGTCTTTACAGATGCCCCAGATCCCTTTTGCTCCTCCAGTGACTGTAAGGCTGCTGCTGGTGGCATTCACTGTGATTATGAGCTGCTGATTTTCAAGGCTACCATAGGTCAGGAAAATAGAGGGGTTGGGAATCATCATTTGCAATGACACACAGCAGCAATCATTATTTTTCTAGAATAAATATTCTTCAAATTGCTGTTAACCTTTGATTAACAGAGTTCTCAAAAAAGGTTGATTCTAATAGTTTGGAGAATATTTCAACTGCTTTTATAGAGAAATTTTCATATATTCTTATTTTTCCATTTTTGCTGCTAATATCCTAGGTAAAGTTCACACACTTGTCTTTTGAAGCTCCCATTTAAAATAAGTTTAGTAGTTTGTACCCAGGCTGGAACCTATCAAAAAATTGTCATTTGTATAACATTATTGGTATACCCAGAATGAAAGTTACTAGTTTTGGTGTGCTAATAAAATAAAGGTGATCTACTTTTAATCCATCATTATTTTAACTATAACTTACTAGGAAAATATACTTTGTTATAAGGCCAAATGAGAAAAGCTTAGATTGCCATAATCTCCTAATTTTGTTATGGAAGAAGTAAATTCATTAAAAAGGAATTTAAGAATGTACTCAATTTATATGACTTATGTAAACATAACAAAATAAAAAGCAAACATTTTATAAGGCCTCCAAAAAGAATCAAAAATACAATTTGAAATAAAAGGAATCAATTTTAGGTAAAAAGTTCATAAAAAAAGAGGGGGGATTAATCAATCATCAAATGTAATCCTTTTCCCCTGAAACACAGCAGTTATAGATTGCTGTTCTTTCCGCTTTCTGCTTGCTTCCCATGAAGGATGAAGAGGTGCGTTGAATAGCTGGTTTGTATTTTCAAGTCTTTGTGCATTCTTTGTACGGTGGTTCTTAATAGGAGGTTCATTTTCTGTAAAATATGAGAAAGCAAAAATAATAAAACCACTTAAGTAATATACAAAAGACACATTTTATCTCCTTCACAAAAATTATTAAAGAAAGAAATTTTAAAGATAGTATCTCACAATTTAAAATGAAATCTAGCCCGGTGTGATTGTCCTGCATGTCTGTTCTGTGGAGCAGCACTCATTAACTTCTGTCTGCATTCTCTCCCACACCTAAGTGCATGCCACCACTCCATGGAAGATTCGATGGATATGGACTTGAGCCCCATGAGGCCCCAGAACTACCTCTTTGGCTGTGAACGAAAGGCTGACAAAAATTACCACTTTAAGGTGGATAATGATGAAAATGTACACCAGTTGTCATTAAGAACAGTTTAGGGGCTGGTGTAAAGGATGAATTGCACATTGTTGAAGCAGAGCTATGAATTATGAAGGCAGTCCAATTAAAGTAACACGAGCAACTCTGACAATGTCTGTACAGTTAACGGTTTCCCTTGGGGGCTTTGAAATTAATAGTACCTGTTGTCTTCAGGTTGAAGTGTGGCTCAGGGCCTGTGCATATTAGTGGACAGCATTTAGTAGCTGTGGAAGAAGATGCAGAATTGGAAGAGGATGAGGAAGAAGCAAAACTCTTGAGTACATCTGGAAAGCTATCTGTCCCTGGAGGTGGCAGCAAGGTTCCACAGAAAAAAATAAAACTTGCTTGTGATGAAGACAACGAGGGCGATGAGGACAAGGATGAGGATGATGATTTTGATTATGAAGAAACTGAAGAGAAAGCTCCAATGAAGAAATCAATATGAGAGACCCAGGCAAAAATGCACAAAGATCAAACCAGAATGGAAAAGACTCAAAACCATCAATGCCAAGATCAAAAGGGCGGGAATCCTTCAAGAAACAGGAAAAGACTCCTAAATCACCAAAAGGACCTAGTTCTGTACAAGACATTAAAGCAAAAATGCAAGCAAGTATAGAAAAAAGTGGGTCCCCTTCCCAAAGTGGAAACCAAATTCATCAATTATGTGAAGAATTGCTTCCAGATAACTGACCAGGAGGCTATTCAAGATATCTGGCAGTGGAGGAAGTCTCTTTAAGAAAACAGTTTAAATAATTTGTTAAAGTTTTTTGGTCTTTCATTTCTGTAACAGTTGCTATCTGGCTATCCTTTTTATAATGCAAAATGAGAACTTTGCATTTGTTTGATAAATGTTGTCCAGATCCCACTGCCAAGAATGTGTTGTCTGAAATGCCTGCTTAGTTTTTAAAGATGGAACTCCACCCTTCACTTGGTTTTAAGTATGTATAGAATGTTACGATAAAACACAGTAGTAGTGGTGGTCAGACATGGAGATGGTAGGGAGACAAATATACATATGAAATAAACTCAGTATTTTAATTTTAAAAAATGAAATCTAATAAGAAACAGCCTTAAGTTAAAATTTTACATATGATCAGTTAATTTTGGGACACAGGATTTCTATCTTTTTTAAAACATGTTTGTTTGTTGAATTCCTCCTGATATACTGTGCTGTCTTAATTACAAGGACATTAATATCCTGAGAAACAATAGAACCAATAAAATTTTAAATTATACTGATAATATTGTTCCAGTTTCTGTGGTTATAAATTCATCTACACAATTAAGCCATTATTAATGCTTTATTCTTCTTGTTTGGCAAAGCACTCCTCATGTGTACAAGATGTGCATATTATGGTTTATTTCTACAGGATCATACAAAAGCCTCATGCAGTCATGGGGTAGGATTGTAAAATTTTGATTGATTCATGGCCTAATACTGGGATTATGGTTGTGAGTGCTACACCCACCGTGGTGCAGGTAGCCTGCATATACAATATGAGAGATGGAAAGAGGTTTGCTCTCTGATCATGTTTCCTTAGTTGTGTTCTGTCACCATGAACCGCTGCCCTTTGCAATGTGCCATTCTGACTTGAAGCCAGCTCACAAGTCTAAACTAATAAGCCTTTTTTCTTCCTTGATTTTGGGTGTATTTTGTCCCAGTAATGACAGAAAAGATAGAATTTGGTACCAGAGAAGTGGGGTTGTTGCTGTTACTGTATCTGATGATGTGGTTCAAAAGTGTTTGAGATGGCTTGTAGGAAGTTTGGAAACATTGAGATGTTGCTTGAAAGAATAGTGCTGCAATGCCTTAAGCTGTTATGTGTGAGTCTGGTCAAAGTTCAGAACACCAGAAGGCTGACTGAAAATCTGAATGTAAAGACCAGGCTTGGGAGGAATCTGCTGGGAAGGAGTACATTGGGTGCTGGATTTCAGCTGATGTATATTATGGCTTAGCAAAAAGTCTGCCTACATTTTGCTTGCAGATTAATTAATCTGGCAGAAGAAATGTCAAGGCAGTTGAATGCTGAGGCAGTGGTCTAGCTATTGCTGGGGGTGGGGGGATGATGTCATATTTTGTTGGGAATCAAGAGCAAACAGCCCAGCAGAATGATTTAAAATGTTGTGAGTTTGGACAGAAAAGAAGTTCCAGGAAAATTGTGAACTACAAAGACAGAGCTGAGGAGATCCTGATTGTTGAAAAGGAATAGTGAAAGAACAGATGGCTTGAGTGCATCACAAGAGTACCCTTTCCAGCCTCAACACTGCAAATGTGAAAGACGCTGCTTAGAGGAGAAATCTGCAGAGCACCATATTCCAGAATGGTGGTGGTACAGAGAATTTGTTCCTCAGAATCAGATTTACAAGACCCAGTGATCCAGGCACTTGATTCCTACAGCCGAGAGAAGAAAATCTAGCTACTCCTCCAGATGACCTCAGACCTTGGCAGCTGATTTTAGGCACATGCAGAATATAAGAGTTCTGAGGTTGAAAAGGCTTCCACTTAGATTTCAGAAGGCATGGGAGGCCAGCCAGTGTGCCTGAGAGGGCAGCGTGAGAAGATGGGAGGATAAAGCTAAAGGTGCAGTGGAGAAGTGAGAAGTTTCAAGAAGCCATGAATGTAGATTGTCAAAGGAAAGCAGCAAGGAGGGAGCAAAGCAGGCCTAAGACAGAAGCCTGGGCCATAGAGGTTGAGCTCACATGCAGCTCATAATTTGCCACAAATTGCCCCTGATGTTGAATGTGAAACTAGAAGACTTAATGTTTGCCCTACTGGATGCTGGATTTGCTTTGGTCCTAATGCTTTTGTATCCCTGTTTGTAGTTTTTGGAATGGGAATGTTTATCTTGAGTTGCTGAATATGGGAAGTGTTAAACTTTTTATTTGTATAGGGGCTCCCAGCTAAGAACCTGCCTTATATCTTGGAGACTTGCACTTTCCAACAATTTAAAACTGTTAGGACTTTAGCAACTCTTAGAGGTAATGTCTTTGGCATAAAGGAATGTGCACAAGGCCAAGGGAAGAATGTTACAATTTGTGTCTAATGCCTCTGGCCCCCCCCCCCCCCCCACGGCTCATGTAGTTATGGGCCTGGCTTCTAGAGCTTTTGATGGATTCATAGGCCAATGCTGGCATTATGGATGTGAGTGCTACCCCTACCATAGGGTGAATAACCTGGATACAATGTAAGAGGCTTGCTCTCTGCTGCTCCTTCGTTTGTTCTTACTGGTTTTGTTGTTTTCTGCCACCATGAACTGCTGCCATCTGTCACATGCCACTTTGCCTTGGAGCAAGATGATTATGGACTAAAACCTCCACAAACTATGAGCTAAATGAAGTTTTCCTTATTTAATTTTGGGTGTCATGTATTTTATTCCAGCAAGGAGAGAAATGCAACCAAGACAGCTCAGTAACCATTCATACATTACCTGAGAGTTTAGTTTTTGGAGCTTGTTCTCTATGTTCTCTAAAAGAAGAAAAACACTATTAGGATTTTTAAAAGAGAAATTAATCCTCTTAATTTTGGAGAATAACAAAACTCATCCACAGGACTACTATCACTCCCTCATCACACTAAGAATAAAGGAATCTACATTTTAGCTACTTCAAATATTTGTCAGATTTTAATATTACAAAAGCTATACAGTGACTATTTCTTTCTCTACCTCAACAGACAGTTCTGAACATAATTGAAAACTGTTCTCTGTTATCTTGTCCCAGCTCTAAGGGAATATTTAGATAAAGAATCTCAAGGCTTCAATTGGGAGAATGAGACATCAAAACAACGAGCAAGTTTTATATTTTGTCAGAAAGGACAGTGGTATTTTAATTTCAATTAAGCAAAACAAATAGCCTATTAAGGCAGAAATTAGGCAGTTTAATTTTTTTTTTCTTCAGTATTTTAGGGAAGGGTCTACAGGGTGTACAGGGTCTCACTACTAGATCAGACTCATAGTGATTCTCCTATTTACAGCCTCTCAAATGCTGGGATTATAAGCATGCCTACTCTCAAAGTGTCAGTGTGCCCCATGGGTGGGGCCGACATGGCAGGCCCGAGGATGGAACCCATGGCCCCTGTGCCTGCTTGCAGGCACTTTAATCTGCTGAGCTATTTGGCCAGCCCTTAGGCAGTTTAAATATTGTAATTATTATTATGATTATTTTTTTTGTAGCGCCAGGAATTGAACTTGGGACCTTAAACTTGCCAGGCAAAAATTTATGCTGCTGAGCTATCTCCCTGGCCCTGTAATTACTTTTAAGGCTCCAAAGACGTTTGTGGGGTTTTTTCCTGTACTATTACTTTAGAAAATTTCTCTTAACACATTTCTTATTCCATAGAAGAGTATCTCTGACCCAAATACATAGTAAAACAGTTCACTGAAGAAATAGTTGTTACTGAACAAACTACATAACCATGATGTTTACTATAAAATGTAAAGATATCTTCACTCAGCGGACAATACTAAATGGAATTAAACTTACAGGCTAATAGAATTGTTATGACAAGGGGTGGTCAGCAGCAAAGTTGGAGACAGCAGTATTACCAAACATAAGGCAGTCTGGAGGAAGTCAGTGTTGAGACAAGCAGTTATGTACTAAAATAGGAGTATCTAGTAAAATGATACACAGGAACATGACTGACATCTGCAATAATGGTCCTGTGTCATCAAGAAAAATCATATTTTATTCAGAAGGTTTAAATAGATATGTAAAACGTTTCTTAAAAGTTCTTCATCTAAAATTAACTTTAAAACTTTGCTAATTGAAGAAATAAACAAGTTAGCCAGGCATTAGGCTATCACAACTCATTTTATAATGAACTTGGGAGAAATGTGGCATTGCCATATGTATTACATATGCTATCTCATCATAAAGCTGGAAAAGTCTAAAAACAGGATGAAGTGCAAACCGTAGTCATCAGAAATAGTTTCTTCCTTCCAGTACAAAATACGTAGCTACTACTTATCTTTAAAAAGAATAGGGCCAGCCAGATAGCTCAGTGGACTAAAGTGCCTGCTTAGGCAGAGCACAGTGGGCCAGCTGCACTGATCCTGCCCCCAGGATGCACTGATAAGGTGAATGAGACTGGGAGTGGTGGCCCTTGCCTTTTAATCCTAGCACTTGAGAGGCTGAAAATAAAAGGATCACTATGAACCTGATAATACATCCTGTAGACCCTGTCCTAAACACATTAAAAAAAAAAAAAAGAATAATTATTTCAGAATAAAAAATTACCTTCTAGAACTTTTAGATCCAGATAAAGAGTTAAAAAACAATGATTCAAACTTTGTGTCTTTTGTACTTGGCTTATTTTTGTCATTTCTTGTATCCCCACTCCAATAGGAATCATGTATATCTTCTCTGGGTAACATTTGTTGGAGAGGTTTTTGTTCCTTAGCTGAAGTATGACAACTACTTTCCTTCTTTCGTGTCCGTCTGACTTTCCCAATGAAGAAGTCATCACCACTGTCACTCTCTTCAGACATGGAAGATTGTTGGTAGAACCTTTCTTCTGTGCTATCATCAAAATACTCCTTTTCTTCTTCATATAATTTTTCTTGGCTATCACTGTCATCACCAAGCAAGCTATCCAACCTTTTCTTTTTATTTATTTGACTTAATGCTTTCATGTTTGGGTCAGCAGGAGTCTTTTGGGACTCATAAGGAGTTATAGAATTCTTTTCTAAAGGCTTTGACAGAGAATTTGGAATGTTCATTGATTTGGGTTCAGGTTCCATCTTGGGTATTCTTTCTTTTGAATTATTTATTGGTTTCTTTGCCTGCATTTTAGCTTCTTTCAATTTCTGCTCACTGGTGTTAGTTCCTTCATGCTGTGACTTACTTTCTTCATCAACTGAATACAAAGTGTCAGTAAAATTATTTTCTTCTGCAGTAGTCTTAACTTCAGTAGCATTTTGTCTTGTCTCTTTAAAGGCCTGGACAGTAGCTGTAAGAAAAAGAGTGCATGATTTGCATCAGCATTGAAATACATAAATACTGGTTTCAGTACAGTATTATTTGGAAATTCTAAGAACATAATTAGAAACTATATTAAGACATGCTCAAATATCTCTATTTTTAAGTGGCCAAATAAAAAGAACTCATTTTTTTTTTTTTGGTGTGTGAGTGTATGTGTCTTTTTTTCTTTCTTGCTGCGCCTGGGATTGAACTAGGAACCTTGCGCTTGCCAGGCAGGTACTCATGCCATTAAGCTACCTTTCCAGGACCTCAAATATATTTTATATATTATACAAATACATGCTAATATATTAAAGTTTAAGAAACTTTACAGATTTAGTTCTTCAGACTTCAAACACTTAGTATTTACAGGGACATTTTCATATCTATAGACAGTTGAAATAACCTTACATTTACAGGGCTGGCCAAATAGCTCAGCAGATTAAAGCATCTGCAAGCAGGCAGGGGCCAGGGGCCTTCCATGCCTGCCCCATCCCTAGGGCATGATGAGACAGCAATAGAGACTGGGTGTGGTGGCAGGAGCCTGTAATCCCAGCTTGTGGGAGGCTGTAAACAGGAGTCTGATCTAGTAATGAGACCCTGAAAACCCTGTAGACCCTTCCCTAAAATACAGAAGAAAAAAAACCTTACATTTATAATACAAAATATCCTCAAGAGCTGAAAAAACAAAATATTGACAATGAAGTCATTTCTCCAAAACCATATACACAAGTACTTTAAGTGTATAACTCAAAAGTCATGTAACTCATACCTTTCAGTGTATCTATTTTTTTCTTCAGTACAGGGTAATCAGCTAGTCTGGCAATTGCTCTTTCAGTTGCAGTAGAATCTGGCTGTAAAGTGAAAAAAAAAAAAAAACATAATAACATCCAAATAATCAGTGCCAACTAATGTTCTCCATGCTCAGGAAACCGCCTTTCAGGTTATAAGGAACAAGAAGATGCTACTTTATATAAACTGTTTACCCTTAATTGCTTTCTTCAGTGTCTTTTCCCCCTCTTGGCACTACTACAAAATTCACTTCAAAGATAATCTGCAATATAGGAACACCTGTGTTTGAAAAACAGCTAAATGAAGTCAACTATTCTCATTACATAAATTAATCTCATCTGTTTTAGATAAAATTTTTGAGAATTCCATACAGATATTGATTAAAATTTCTTCTTACATGACTGTTTAAAAATGCATCTGCTAGGTTATGGCCCTAGTAGGTACTGCTGAATTATTATGGTGGTCATCTAATATGGCTGAAGCCCTGAAAACAACAGCCCTGCCAGAGACCACCTGGAATGGTGAGTAGCAAGGCTCCAGGGGCGTGCCCTGACTCAGCTCTTTGAGCCCCCTCACTGATCCACTTTCTGCTCCTGCCTCTGCCACCTGCTTTTGCTAGCTTGCATCCAACATTGGCAAATTTTAATCCACACATGTAAATTCCAAAACTCGTCTCGGTGAATCCCACCTTGTATTTTCCTCTCATCTTGAAAATCATGAGCTCACGTCGGGGTCCCCATTTGTCTTTCTCAGCTATCTGGTCCTTGGCTCCCCACTTTTTCTAGTGACGAAAAAGTGGGTGCCAGCACTCTTTCTCTCACCCTCACTCTAGGCTAAAATGTTACGGTTTTTTAGTGGGAAGTGACGTCGGGCTTTTGCCCTAATCTTTGGCTCACCTTTTAATTAGGTCACTATGGGAAATACTTGTTCCCACCCCCAAAAGACACCCCTTTGGGATGCCTGGTCCATAATCTGGGCTCCCTTGGTCTCCTCCAGAAGGCCATACTACCTAAGCAATTAATCTACTGTCAGAGAGTTTGGCCACAATATAAGCTAGATTGTAAAACCCAGTGGCCTATACAAAAAACTTTTGATTCACTGATTCTCCAGGTTAAAAAACTTCTGTCATCACACCGGCAAATGGCAAGGTATCACCTGTATTCGGGCTTCTTTTTTCTTTGAGGACATGTCCCTCCCTCACTCATCCCTACCTCCACTCCAAAGGTGCTTAAAATAGGGATAGCTCCCCTGCCTGACAATCTCAGTCAGACCAGAGACTGCCCTACGCCCCAACCCGCAGAATACACCACAGGAGTCCTCACCACCACTGCCTCGACACTGGCCCTGGCCTCAGCCACAGCAGTTGCTTCTAATTTACCCTCTAACCTCTTAATTTTCAGGGACTACAGAGGTGGCTTGTCCTCCCTTCGCAGCCTTCCTCTCCTCTATCAGTTGGTCTACATTTCTCATATTCCTCGCCAGCCCCCCTCCCAAGTTACAATCCAATCATAGTCCTTTCTTTCTCCAAAAATCTCACTCTAAAAAAATCAACTAATAACTCATTTTTTCCCCAATGGTGTGTGCTCTTCCTCTGCTATCCATCAAGCTAAACAAAAGATAACAGCCCATGAGTGAGTGAGCACACTGCCCTTTCCAGTGCAACCTGATGCTTACCTTCTTTTCCGCACTCCTCCCACCCCAGCCACCTCTGCAGGCAGTATAGGTTCCAGGATTTACTACTATTGTCAGTGCTCCTCTACTGTGCTGTGCCTACCCTTGTATTCTGCTCAGTTTGCTTGCTCCCACTCAAACCTGATACAATGTATTAGACCTAAAGATATTTTAACTTTTTTCCCCAAAATTCCTCTTATAGGAGATCTCTGCTAATTGACTTACAAAAATTCTGACTAGTCTCTCATAATTACAAACTTAAAAAGATCATCATAGTTTAATCTGGCCAGAAATATATTTGAGTGCACTCTCATTTTATAAAGATGTCATGTGTCCTGTATGTACTTGTTTGTTTTTATGTCATTCTCTAAACAGCTGTTCCTTTTTATTTGAGCTCTAAAATAGACTTTTTTAAAAGCAATGCTTTCTCCTGAGTTACCAGCTGATCTAGGTAATATCAAAATTAATTTATAATTAAATAAAAACCATTAAAGTGGGGAAGATTTTTGGACAGGACTCTTGATTGATGTATAGAGGGTGGCCAACCTTTGTTCATCAAGAGAGCTCCCAATAATCTGTTCATTGGTTAAAAGACAATTTTTTCAAAAATTAAAATAAGGTTTTCTCATAAAAGATGCTTACTATATTAAACATATTCATGCCTTCTAAAACACTTAATGTTACAATATAAATTTACTTTCAGAATTAAGCAAATGCCTTTCTCTTATGCTCCAGGTATTTATAATAAGAGGTTCCCATCAAGCCAATATGAGGTCATCAGCCAAATAAAACAATTTATAACTAAGACTTATGTAATATATATCCTACGGACATTTAAAGTTGCAAAAACAGAATGAGGATTTCATAGTACTTATTCTGCACTGCTATGTACTGATGTCAAATGATCTCTATGAAACTGTTGTCTATTACCATTCTGCAGGGATTTAACTGCTAAAACATCTGTGGTTGATAAGAAATAATGGTTCTCTGGTTATACTTTATATTTCAAGGTACTTGATACTTAGATAAAATTCTAATAGTCACATGTATTCCTCCAAACTAAGCATATTAATGTAGACCGGGATTCTCCTAAAAAAAAAATTATTATTAATTCCTATTTTATATCTCTTTTCCTGACATTCACGCCAAGCTAAAAAGACAAATCGCGGCCCTCAAACTCCACAGGAAAACTTACTTAAATCTACTTTCCAAGTCTTTAATAATAGAGACCAAAATTAACTATACACACTGCCAATTTATGGCTGTGACACTTGGGACTCCCATCAAAGCATAGCCTCCACAAGGTAATGCTGAGCCTAACAATGCTGCCACCAGAGCCAAGTGCGGTGAAGAAGGACACTGGGCATGAGCCTGCCCAGCCTGCAGCCATCACTAGGACATCTAGAAGCTCGAGGGTCACTGGAAATGAGACTGCCCTGTCCACCAGAGTGGGTAAGTCATCCAACTCCCTGTCCTCACAGGAAACCTTGCTATGGTCAGACCCATATACTTGGAGCTGCTTGGTCTTGCTGCTGAAGAGCAACAACAGAGCTTGGATTCCATGACCCACATTGAGGCACCTTTGTCAAGAGTCCCTAGTCTCACTGGATATCTCAGGTTAAAAACAAACAAACAAACAAACAAACTCTTTTCTTGCTGAATCGGAGACCACATATAGTGTTCTTCTTGATTTCTAAAATTGTTATATTAGCTCTAGTCTCCATAGTAGGTGTTGATAGCGGACCTACATGACCCTTTCAGACAGGTCCATTCCTTGCTGACCTAACACTGTTCTTCACTCTTAATTTTCTTGTGATCTCAACATGTCCCATACCTCTTATGAGGAAAGACCTCCTCCAAAAACTCCCAATTCTCTCTCACCTCTCTCCCCCAGTGTACATCCTACAAATCCAACCTCAATGTATAGCTAGCTCCTCCCTCCCTCTTCCCCTGTTGACCACATACTCTGACACACTTCCAGTCCCACACATGCTGTTCCTAGACTAATGTGCCTCAGATACCACGTTTCCCTACATTCCCCAATATCCAACAGCTCTCAAACATAGAGACTCAAGTCCATCATTCTCTGCCTCCTTACCAACAATTTTCTTAAAACTGTCCACTCACTATATAGTGCCTTCATTCTTCCTGTACTCAGACCCAATGGCTCCTACTGTTGAGTTAAAGATCTCAGAATTACTGGTAATGTGATTACTCCTATTCACTCAGTAGTGGCAAACCCTTGTACTGTGCTCTCTCTTATTCCTCCTTCCACTGCTTACTTTACTGTTCTAGACTTCAGGAATGCCTTCTTCACCATTCCCTTACACCCAATTGCCAGGACCTCTGCCTTCTCATGGACTGATCCAGATACTCTCCAATGTCAACAGCTCAAATACAGTCCTACCTCAAGGTTTCAGATAGTCCTCACTTCTTTAGCCAACCTCTTGCTGCTGATCTTGAGACCCTTGATCTCTAGCCCTGCCACTCCTTCAATATATCGATCACCTCTTCCTTTGCTCCCCCTCTCATGCTCTGGGCCTAAGACAAACAGCTACTTTTCTCAATTTTCTGTCAGGACCAGCTTTTATAGTCTCTCCCTCCAAAGCTCAGATAACTTCACCAAAAGTCAAATATCTAAGGATCACCCTCATACCCACTACTCACACAATCACTGCTCTCCACAAAGCCCTTCTTCATGACCTTCAGGTGCCCACCACAAAATAACAGTTTTATCCTTCTTTTGTCTGGCTAATTTCCTCCGCTTCTGGGGTCCCAGCTTTGCTTCCCTAGCACAGCCTCTCTATAACACATCAAAATGTTCGTTGTTGGAGTCCCTTGTCCCTGCTGCTTCTATATGTTCATCTTCAGAAGTTACAACAAGCCCTCCTAAGCTCTCTACCCAAACCAACTCAGCCCTTTACCCTATATACTTCTTTTCAAGGTCACAATAGAATGAGCATTTTATGAGAAAAAGAGACCATCTTTTCAGGCAATAGCCTACCTTTCTAAATAACTATAGACAACACAGTTGGTAGATAGACTCCATGTCTCCACAAACTAACACAAGAGACAAAGTTTACTTTAACAAAATCTATATAGTTGTATTGTGGTAAAGATTGATACTCCTCTTCTTCAACATGGTATGGTAAAATGACAGTCAGATCATAGACCCCCCATTGCTTCCCCGCCTTTGTTCTTTAATCATGATGACATGTGCTCATAAAGTGCTGTTTAGATATTTTTCAAGGTTTCTTCAGTCTCTGATTCAAGCCATCACTAACAGAAAAACTTCTAGTCTTAGCTGAGACACCTTGGCACTAACTTCTACATGGGCGTGAACCATCATCCTGTCAACTCCTCTCACCTCCAAGACAATGCCCAAGTTCAGTAGGAAGCAGTCTAAGAGACACATTGCCCATTCATAACAACCAAAAGATGGGAATGATAAGTTATGGCCCTAGTATGAACTGCTGAATTATTATAGTGGTCATCCAACATGGCTGAAGCCCTTAAAACAACAGCTTATCTTCCCAGAGACTGCCTCCCCCATTCTTCTCCAACTCAGCCCAGGATGCAGTTTCCTTTCACCTTTCCCACCACCTCAGGGAAGGCACCAGTTAGCAGCTCAGGTGTATCTAAACATCTCCCTCAAACCCCACCCCTGGCAAAAGGCCAAAAAAGCCTCAGCCTCCCTTTGTTCCAATCCAGAGAATTCCTTCTCTTCCCCAATTCTCCTGGTGTCCTCCAAGATAATGAAGCCCCTCTCCCTTTTTCTGCCTGTTTCTCTGCTGCGACACCGTCAAAAGCTATCAACATCCACTATCATAACTTAGTTACAGCAAATTTTAGAAGAGCAATGGATTTTTTTTGGCTAGCTCAGTATGCTTTAAGGGCAGGTCAGGTAATGCAAGAGGATCTGGGGATCGAACCACTTAAACAACTGAACTAATAGAAGAACAATGTAAATCCTTAAATGTCTAGTGTTGACTGAGTAAATACTGTGTTATTAATCATTTTATCATCAGATTTATTCATCAATGTAATTTCTCTGCCTTAGAAGATGCCTTTGAATAGCTAGGATTTAGTAAGGTCATTTTGGTAAATTCTATGAAAAAGAACACAGAAAGATATTATAATTCTAAAATTAGGTATAAATTAATGAATTAACATCTTATCATTGGTTATTACTCTACAACTGGTTTTATGTTGCTATGTTTGTGGAAGATTATTAATAAGCATTTTGTTGATAGGTAGTTGCTTTTAAGGGAGATATGAAACATATTCTAATGCTTTATACTTCCTAGAAATATGACTTATCTAGGAAAAGATAAAATTTGGGCATATAAGTATCTCTGGGCAAGTTTTAAATAGGTATAAATCCAAAATTCATCCCCAATTCCTCCACAATGGCTAAAATAACACTGTTACATATGTAGAAACATAATTTTGTTTAAGCAAGAACAATAGGTTGAAGTTTTTATTCACTTAACTGAGAATCTATTTAACAAAAATGTGTTCTTATTGGTATATACTATATCTGCTTTGTACCCTAATGGTATTTGTGTAACACTTTAAAGAGTACTTAGTGCTTCTCATTTTTTTTTTTTTATTATTAGTATGTCTAGAAAACATGATTAACACATTCAAAATGGGGCTGATGTATGTACACAGCATCTTGATCCTCCTCACTCTCCCCTTCTCTCTTTCTTGCATCTTGTCTCTTAAGTCTCTTTAAGAGGGAAAGCTTGTAATAGAATTGTTATGACAAGGGGTGGTCAGCAGCAAAGTTGGAGACAGCAGCATTACCAAACATAAGGCAGTCTGGAGGAAGTCAATGCTGAGACAAGCAGTTATGTACTGAAATAGGAGTATCTAGTAAAATGATACACAGGAACATGACTGACATCTGCAGTAATGGTCCTAGCACTTAGAAGGCTAAAAATAGAAGGATCACTACAAGTTCAATCTACATAGTGAGACCCTGTAGACCATGTCCTAAATACATAAAAATATAATATTTATTATTTATTACTTCCATGTCCAGAAATTCTATCTCCCTCTTTCCTATCCTTATTTGTTCTTTACAATTTTTATACTTTGAGTGTTAAACTGGAAAGTTTTTGGCCACCATATACCATGCCTCAAGAGAATGAACTATTCTTGTTATATTAAAATATAAAAACACCACATAAGAATACAAATTTTGTTTAAGAGAGCAGAATGCATGAAATATACCTAATTTTAGGGTATAATTAATATTAACTTCAGAGAATGAGCTCTATCATTTGTATCTGATACAATAAAGTCTGAGGGAAGACTAAAATATATTGCCAAAATGTTTGATTTGGAAAGGTTCCTTGTTTACACAAATGGGAAAAAAAACAACAGCCAAAGATGGGAAATTATCTGCCTGAAAGTAACGAAGCTAGTGCCCAGGGAGCACTAGTTGAAATGCAAGCTCTTCAGAAACAAGGCCCTTAACCTTAATTAAAGAGGAATCTTGGCACAGACAGTGAGAACACAACTGATAAAAATATTCTCAATCACTTATAAGTAATGTTTCAAAATTAACTTGGAAAAAAACTGTATCATTTAATAACAAGTTAAAATGTAGAACTGGAACTTTCATTGAAATGAATATTATTTAATCAAGGCATTCATAAACATCAGCACTAACTGCAAAATATATACATATCCTTCACATATATCTGTCCTTTGAAATTCTATTTAGCTGCTATTTTACTTAATTTATATTTGTTCTTGATGTCCTATTATTGATTTTCAAGTCTAATTTGCTTATCTGAGAAGCAAAAAACATCCTATTGTGGAAAAACAGTACATAATGGAGAACTTACTGACTTATGTATATAAGTGCTTCGTGAATACTGAGAAGTAAATTTTACATTCTTTGTTTTACATATTTAGTACAGGGTGTAGAGGGTCTCATTACAGATTGGACTCGGAGTGATTCTCCTGTTTTCAGCCTTCTAAGTACTACAATTGAAAGGGCAAGCCACCATACCCAGTCTCAATCACTGAATCCCAGCCATTGCGCTCTGCCTAAGCAGGCTCTTTAGTCTGCTGAGCTCTCTGGCCAGCCCTAAATTTTACATTCTTAAAAAGACCAATACAAAAGTTTAACACATCCATTTCTTTCTTTTTTTTTTTTTTGGCAGTACCAAGGATCAAACTCAAGACTTTGCACATGCCAGACAAGCACTTATTCCATTGAGCTATCTCCCTAGCCCATTTCTTAATGTGCTAGAATATCAATTTTATAAATTATAGCAATTAAATAAAGTTTAAAAATTCTTCCTCAATAGAAAGGTAAAATTTAACATTTAAATTTTTTAATTAATTAATTAGCAGAGTCTAAATGTAGTGCAAGCTGGCACAAAGGTACTGATTATGTAACCCTGGTTGGCTTTGAACTCACAGCAATCCTGCTGCCTCAGCCTCTGAAGTGCTATGGAGACGTGCCACCACACCTAGATCATCTGTTTTATTCTTTTTTTTTTTCTTTTTTGTATTTTAGGGAAGGGTCTACAGGGCATTCATGGTCTCACTACTAGATTGGACTTGTAGTGATACTTCTGTTCACAGCCACCCAAGAGCTATTTATTTTATTCTTAAAAAAGGAATTTTTAAAGAATTTTATTTTTAGAAAATCCTTCAGTTAAAGTTTAATTTTTAAATGAGGACTGAACTCAGGCCCTTGTGCTTGCCAGGCAAGCACTTATTCCACTGAGCCATCTCCCTGGCCCCCTTAAGTTTAAGTTTTAACAAGGGCTAAAGGTGATACGGGCCCAAGTTTTATTTATCAAAATGACTGACAATTTAGACAATTTCCAGATTATCCAGCCAGTAAGATAAAGCTAGATATAAGATCAGGTTCTGAATTTAGTCAGATTATTTCTAAATTGCCTTCTGATCTTAACTTTCACTTACTACTCAATTATCAATACTTTTTCACATTACAAATTGTGTACAGCCTTCTTCAAGGTTTTTGGAAGGCAATAAAAAACATTAAAAGAGGCATCTGAAGCAAGTGTACTCAGATTGCTTCTTTTGGTCTTCTCTGCATTTAGACTGTTCCTACATCTTTCTAGTCAGTATTGTTTTTGTTTTTTGAGACAGGGTCACTATGCAGCTCAGACTGCCCTGACCTCATCATGTACCCCAGTTTGTCTTAAAACTCATAGAAATCCTCTTGCCTTAGTTTCCTGAGTGCTAGGACTACAGGTGAGCACCCCTATGCCTGGCAGCTCTGTTAATCTAAGCTCAGAACTCACAAAAATGAGGGAAAATGAAAGATTTCATTTTCTTGTTTTCTCCAATCTCTTTTGTTCCCTTTTCATCCCTCATGTCCAGCTCTTCAAATTTACTTAGCCCTTAGCATATAAGGGGTATGTCCGCATCTTTTACATGAGGACACAACTATCATTTATTCAGTGTCACTGTAACTTAAAAATTAGACCCCTGAAATAAAAGACGTAGTCAAACTTGAGTTAAATGAATAGATACTTTTGAAAAGTACAAACGGTCAATAAATATTATCACAAAACATTCATTTTTTGGCCATTATAGAAATGACAATCAAAGCACTAAAAATTGAAATTCCATTTAAGCCAGCTATACCTCTCACATCTACTGGAAGGAGTTAAAAAAATGTTAACATGATAGATACATACCTATTTGTACAACATTACAATTCATAAAAGCTAAATTTTCAGTGTAACCTGTATTTTCATGAACAGAAGAACAGATAGAGAAAATGGGGTACACAAGCAATTGCAGGAAATGGACATACCTTGAGACCTTCTGGTAAATGGCATAAATTAGACACAGAAGATTAAACATCCTTAGTTACTCTTCTATGAGAGCTAGAAATAGAAATACTTCCAAGAGCAAAATAAGAGAGAGTGAATAGGAAATGGGAGGACAGACTTTGTGGAGATGGGAAAAGGGTTTAGAAATAGGTGGTACAAGAGGGCTGTAGAAGGAGGAGAAGTATCCATGATTATGATGTGATTATTTTTCTCAAGATGAATAACACTTTTCTGTAAATATATACTTTATAAATAAAAGGGCAAGAAAAATGCACAAATGACTTGCCCATGGAAAAATGGACATATTTAAGAGACAGAAAACGTTATGGAGTTACGCAAGGAATACAATACAGTGATATGTTTTAAGTTTAAGTAAGTTTATTTTGAACCTTAAAAGGCTGCTAAGTAGTCTCCATGAAAAAGCTTTTACACCTGCATGAAGAAGCCTTCATAACACTGGGAGGTACAAAAGAAACCAACACTTTCCCTGTTTAAAATGGACCCATTTGCCACGGAAAAATTTCAGGAAACTGTGGTTTTCACATGTCTCCAGCTTCAAACGAAACTCTAGAAAACACCCTGTGTTTTAAAGGAAAATTTTATTTTGGTATATGGGTGTTTATTATCATAAAAGCATTTAAAATGCATTTTTCAAAGAATTTTCAAAATGTACTCCTGAATGTAAACAACAGGCTGAACATAGACACACACACACACACACACACACACAATTCTCTCTCAAAGTTGAACAAAGCTCTTATGTGAGGTATTAATTCCATGAAATGTTACTTAAAATAAAAATGACTCTAAATGAACTGGGAGAAGTAGAATGTTAGTACCAGTACTTATAACATCTTTTTGAAAAGTTCCTGCATATCAAAATAAGTCACCAACAGAACAAAAAGAAAACCTGAAAACTGGGAAAAAATTATAGCCAACTGTCTCTCAAGAAAAATACTTTTATCATATAAGAAAAATACTTTTATATATATAAAGATTGAAAAAAATCAGGCCTCCAAATTCAAAGACCCAATCTCAAAGAAATACAAGTGGCAAATAAATATACGAAAAAACGTCCAACATTAGAGATGTAAATTAAAACGATACTGAGATACCACCTTACGCCAGGAAGAAGGGCCAGCATCAAGAGTTCAACCAATGACAAATGCTGGTGAGGCTGCGGGGAAAAAGGAACCCATCTGCGCTGCTGGTGGGAGTATCGACCACTACAGCCATTATGGAAACCAGCATGCAGACTCCTCAGAAAGCTAGGAATCGAGCTCCCATTCTAGCTAGCTATTTCCCTCCCATGCATTTTTTTCAAAAGAACTGAAATCATCACACTCAGTGATATATGTGCACTCATGTTTGTCATAGCTAAATCTTAGAAATGACTCAAATGCCCATTTACTGAGAAATTGATAAAAAAAAGATGTAGTATTTTTACACAATGAATTATTACTCAGCTATAAAAAAGATAAATCCAAGGCTTTTATACATAAATAGATGCATATAGAGATTGTATGGGTAAACAAAATAAGACTCACATGTACAAACACTGTATTGTCTCACTTGTGTGAGAAGCTGAATGAGTAAACAAAATCTGAAAGGTACAATAGGTACTGTGAAATGGAAAGAATTTGTTCAATGTGAAGGAAAAACTGGAATAAGGAAAAGGACAAAAGAAAGAAGAAAAAGGATGCTCATTCATATACGCAGGAGAGTTTGGATAACTGTATTGCCGATTTCTGCTGGTCTACAGAAAGCAGTTAATGCTTAAAACTTTTTTTAAAGCTCTTTTTACTTTTTACTTTCTCATAATTTTTTTTTTTTTTTTTAACCAACTTCGCATGCTTATATCTGGCATCCTAAACAACTAATCTGAAGATAGTATCATGCAATACCATCGTTGAATGCCTATCACTTTGTTTAATGAAATTTTGTATTGTTTCTAATGCTTTTTTATTACTTTGTATTATAAAAAAAAGAATAGACATATCCATTTATCCAAAATTTTTAGCAAGGTAACTGGAAAACAGTCTATTTCATTGGGTCAGAAGTACTGTGGCAAACTATAAGGACATTTTGGAGCTAATAAAAATTTTCTTTTTTTTTTTATTTTAGGGAATGGGTCTACAGAGTGTTCAGGATCTCACTACTAGATCAGATTTGTAGTGATCCTCCTGTTTACAGCCCTGAAAATGCTGGGTTTAATAGGCGGGTGCCACCAGGAACAGTTGGTGCTGAGAGAGGGAGCACAACACGCTGGGGATCGAATCCCCGACCCCTATGCCTGCTTGCAAGCACTTTAATCTGCTTAGCTATTTGACTGACCCAATAAAAATTTATAATTATAATCATTTTTAAATATAAATTTAACTAGGATTTTGGAATTATTTGCTGAAAATTGATGAAGTATTTTCTACAGAAGGGAAAAGAACTATTCTTGCTTATATTCTGCCTACTAATTATATATTGTATAAAATATGGATATACTTTTATACAGAAACAAAATTTTTATAGAAAATTTAATTTGATAACCATGTAAGACATTATATGTAAACATTACTGTGAGAGGCTAGATAAATAAAACCAGTCATTTAAAGGCTATAGAGATTTCAATATAAGCTAACTTTTGCAGAATCAACTGGAGAAAGCAACCACTTTATGGTGTCAACATTGTAGCTAGTATTATTTCTCTTCTTGAAAGGAAAGCCCTAATGACATTCAACCTTACCCAATTTCTCAGGTCTATTTCAAGGGGATAGTATTATTCAATTTCAGATAAAACTTGTATTAAATCTCAAGTACACTGTCCTTGGATCCAATTTCAAGGGCAGATAAATTATAAACTTACTGGTCGCAGGACACAATGTGTATATCTTTCAGTCAACTAAAGAAGAAGAATCGTTAAAAAAAGGAACAATGAAAGAATGGAAATATTCAACATGACAAAACTAGGCACACAGCTGCTAAAGATCATAATATATAATATATTAAAAGGGCTGGCCAAATAGCTCAGTGGATTGAAGTGCCTGCAAGCAGGCGGAGGGACCGAGGGTTCAATCCCTGGGCCTACATGCAGGTGCTGGCCCCACCCCCAGGGCTCACTGAGATGGTAATTGAGACTGGGCCTGATGGCAAGAGCCTATAATCCTAGCTCTGGGGAGGTTATAAACAGGCAGATCACTATGAGTCTGATCTAGTAGTGAGACCCTGTAGACCCTTCCCTAAAATACAAAAAAAAAAAAATAATAATAATAATAACAATAAATAATATAATTTAAGAAATACACTACCAAAAATAGTAATTATATTTGCTATACCTTAAGTCAGCAAATTCCCTCTTAATTGCACACACATATGGATGGAAGCATATGAAACTAGGGAAATAAATACAATGATCTAAAATACTTAATGAGGGGGCAGGGAGATGGCTCAGTGGAATAAGTGCTTCCCTGGCAAGGACAAGGGCCTGAGTTCAATCCCTGGTTCCGCCAAAAAAATAAAATAAAATAAAATAAAATAAAATAAAATAAAATAAAATAAAATAAAATAAAATAAAATAAAATAAAATAAAATAAAATAAAATACTTAATGAGTGGTGTGATAAAGAATGCATGGTGCATATCAAGTATACTCAAATAGATTGGTAGGAGAAACAAATGTAAATCAGGAGCAACAGATTTGATAAAAATAGGTAATATAACAACTACTGTTAATGAGCTACTGTTTTTGAAAAATCTGTAACTATGTATTACTGTATGTTACTTCTGTCTTTGTTTCTTCTATTTGTTTTTGCTTTTTCACTCTTCAAAATAAAACAAAACACAATTCAACAAAAAGAAAAAGAAATATAAATCAGAACAAAAAACAGAGAAAGCAAAAATCAAAGAAACATAGGGGGGAAAAAGTGTTTTAAACTAAACAGTCTTTGCTGGCATTAGCAACATTGGGGAAGACACAGAGAAGCAATGGGGAGATAGTAGAAGCCCAGAGCAGAAGCCCTGCTCCTGCTGCCCATCAATAGTGCTGTAGCTGTCATCAGGTTTTTTTTTTTTTTTTTTTTTGCGCAACCAGGGATTGAACTCAGGTCCTTGCACTTGCCAGGTATACGCTTATTCCACTAAGCCATCTTCCCGACCCTACATTCTGTTTTGATTTCTATTTTCTTCCAATATAAAGTCAGGGTAAAAACAAATCTTTTACAAGGTGAACCAGAAATTAAATGAGGAATTTATAAAAAGAGAACTTCTGGAAAAGAGAGCACTAGATTCCCAGGTAAAAATACTAAAGTTAAATATATATGAAATATATTAAGTTCAACATCACAACAAGGTAAAATTTATACATTATCAAAAAATATTTTTCAGTGGCAATACTGAAGCTTGATGAGGGAAAAGTCATACATTTACAGGGAATGGCTTCTTTGTAAGTCTTCCCTTTTTCAGATAAGGATTAGAATTAAAAAGCTTTTTATAAATCTAAAAAGCTTTTCATAAAACAAACACAGTCTATTGCAGACATACCTTTTTGCAGATTTTTTCAAAGTTGATATCATCACCAAGAGCAGATTTGGTTACTAAATCAGGTTTTAATTCCTAAGAAAGAGAGGGGAAAAAACCCACAAACATTTTAGTTAGGAGTCTAATTTTGGCTGTCATTATAAATTAAATTCCTTACCAGGTCTTATGCCAAGAAACTTGATACTAATTAAAATTTTAATTTTTAAAAACAATACACACAAACTACCAAGCTACTGAGAAGTCCAAACAAAATAATTGTAAGTACTCATTGTGTTGTATAAACAATATACAAATCACGTACAAAGAAATATTTTTAAGAAACTCAATATAATCAACTGTAATCCAAGGATTTTATCCTCAAGTATCACTTTAAATGTCAAGGCTACAGGACAATAAGTTTTGAACTGTCAAGAATGCAGCAGTGTGTCCATCAAGGCCTGGGCTTTTCTATGTTAGTAAGTTTTCAATTACATCTTGCATTTCTATGATTGACATTGGTTTATTTATAATTTTTGTATCTTCTTGAGTCAACTTCAGTAGTAGCAGAGCAAAGCAGCTAGGACGAGACATGTACTTCCAGGCCCTTCCTCCCTGACTGCACGCCACTCCTCTCTGTGTCTCTTATTTACAACATAGAGTTAGGCTTTACTGTTTTTTATTAAATCTTTTTGAGACAGGGTCTCACTAAACAGGTCAGGCTGTCCATGAACTCACTTTGTAGCCTAAACTGGCCTGGAACTCAAAGTAATCCTGCCTCAGCCTCCCAAGTGCTAGGATTACAGGTCTGTATCATCACACTGGTCCAAAGTTTTACTCTTGATATAAGTGAAACATCTTTTTCTCCTAAGAGTTAAGTTTAACTAATTCATATTTAGTTGTATTCCTGATGTTTGCACTGAATTGTCATGTTTTCTAATTGCTGAGAACTCTGTTATATTTAATGTTCCTTTCTTTATACTAGTTGCATTTTTTTTTTTTTTTTTAACTAAGCTGTATTGTTGCAATTTCCTCTTTTTTTTTTTGGTGGAACCGGGGATTGAACTCATGCCCTGGCATTTGCCAGGGAAGCACTTATTCCACTGAGCCATCTCCCTGGCCCCTGAATTGGTGCAATTTAAAAAAAATTTTTTTTTGGTATTTAATGACCTTATTTTCCTAGTTCTTATGCTTATGTAATCTTTCCTTTTCTAATTTATTTTATATTTTTTTGACAGAAGTATGGAAAGAATCCATTAAAAAGAGCATCGAAGAATATATAAGATTATAATGCCACAACTTGGACTCTGTCCCCAGCTCTCTCACTGGTGTGCATGCCTGTCCTTTTTCTCTTTTTACTCATAACAGCTGTTTCTAGGCTGTCCCTTGATTCCTTCCCATTTGACTTTGGAGTAGAAACGATCATGCCGAGCTTGGTAGTAAACAGCTGCCTCTTCCTACCATTTTCCCTGTCAGGCTAGAGGACAGTTTATGAGGAAATTCTGTGGTGCTTACATAGGTTGTCACTTGTTTGGTAACACTGAGCATGAGTTTTATTTCTTAAGAGTGCATCAAAGAGAGATACTAAGAACCCATTAATTTAAATTTCTTACTTAAATTTTTTTTGAACATTCTGGTGATGAGGCAAGAGAACTGTTTTTGTTTTTTTGTTTTTCTTTTGCAGTACCAGAAATCAAACTCAGGACCCTGTGCTTGCCAGACAGTCACTTAGGCCTCTAAGCTATATCCCCAGCATGAGAACTGTTTCTTCTGGATCATATGCGCGATTCATCTGCAGTTATCCTTTGTCTATTTGGTCTACCTTCCTCTACCTCTTCTACTTTTCAATCGTTTTTTTTTTTCTTTTCCTCTTTAATCAATGAATTGAAGAATTAGTTCTTTGAAAGATTTATGTAAGATCAACAAACAGTCACCTAACCTTATAAAAAAAAAAGTCTCAAAATCACACAGGAATGAAAAGGGTGAAATCACAATCCTGTAGAAATCCAGATGATCATCTGTATCTACTTTGAAACTTGGTGTTAATTACATGGAAAATGCAGAGGAAATGGATAGATTCCTACATACAGTTGCAACAGAGGGCCAGGCCCTGGTGTGCTTTTAAGCCTGCTCAACAACTGTAACTTGTGAGCCAAAACTAAGTCCTCCTCTATTAAGTGACATGTGTTTGGTATATTGTTCCAGCAAGCAAGAAAGTGACTAAGAAAGTTATATGCCATATGACAATATTTCAGTCAACAATGGACTACATATGGTAACAATTCCAAAAGATTATATTGTCTAGTGACAACACAGGTGTCCTAGTTTCAGTGAGTATGCTCTACAATGTTGAAATATCCTAATAACACATTTCTTGAAACACAGCCTCAAAGTTCAGTGATATGAGTAGTATGCTTTATAAAGTAGGTTTGTCTTAAGAATTTATTTAGAATATATCTAAAATCTATCTTCTCAAGTATACAAACAACATTTAAAAAAACTACTAGCAAAACCCCAAACAATCTGACTTAAAAGTGGGCAAATGATCTGAACAGAGAAAATACAAATCAAAACCATAACAAAATAAATATTGGTGAAGTGCAGAGAGAAACCTCATATAACATTTGCTTGGAATATAAATACTACTATAGCTAGTAGTGAACAAAGTATGGAGAAGTTATCCTTAAGCAACTTCAAATACTGAAAGATCCCGTAATTCCACTAAACTGGAATAGCCAAAGGAAATTGAATAATTATATTGAAGAGACACCTGAACATAGGTTTACCACAGCACTATTCCTAATTGCTGAGATACTGCATTACCCAAAGTACCCACCTACAGATGGACAAAGGAAATAAGGCATATAACCATAATAGCATGTTATGCAGCATAAAAGGATTAAATCTCATATGTGTCAACTTGAATGAAACTAGAAGACATTATGTTAAGCAAAATACACAAGCCTAAGTGTGAAAGCTACAGCAGATCTATCTTGTACAAGTAGAATAGAACAATGGCCATGAGAAGGTTAAGAAAGGTAAAAAGGGAGAGGGACAGAATAATGTAGGACAATAGGTACTAAAATACACTTAGTAGTATACGGATCTATTGGTCTTTGGTAGTGCCCTGGAGAAAATGGCAAGAGGATTCAGAAAATAAAGTTAAGAACTGAGATTAGGGGGTGGACCAAAGTTGGTAGGCAAAGTCATCCCCTCCCCTACAACAATAGTAGAGGCCTTTACTTATACCTTCACAAAGTTGCAAAATCCAAGGTTACCTAGCCACAAAGTCCAAGCAGGATGTTTTTCTTGTAGCTTGATACTTTAGGCAATGGGTATCATCCTGTCCTTCCACATATGATCAATTTCCATTTTCAGCAATTCCCAACATAGTAGGAATTAGTGCTAGTGTTTGTTCTAGAACTCTAAGATTTATGATATATTTAAAAAAAAAACTACAACAGCTCAAAGCTTCTAATACATAGAAGTATATACATTTGAGGAAATGCTAATTACCCTGAATTGTTCATTCTACACTGTATGTATGTACAAATTTTCATACTGAACTCCATAAATTTTTGTAATTATTTACAATACCTAATATCAAGTTCTTCAAAGAGCCTGTGACTGTACCCTACTTGCAAGTTAACATGTTAAACTGGTACAGTTTCATGAGTGTTGGTAGAACAGAGACGGTCAGAAACAAAGAACAATTTGTTGCCCATAACTGTAAGTGCCAAAGTAGCAATATTTTTAAAATTCTCACACAATTTTCTTTTTAGCAAAAACTCAAGTTCCAGATACACAGTACAAATTAACAAGTTAAACCTATGTACTCAAAACTAAAGAAGTACTTTAGGAGTATATTTTTTGAATAGGCTCTTGAGTGGAGGGTATCTTCCTGGATTAAGGAAGGTAAAATCAGTTGTCTTCAGACAGCAAACATGAAGTAAAGTCAAAACAACTAATTTTACAACAGAAGCAACCATGCTCTAGGCCAGATTTTTCTCCCATATTCTCAACAGCAGAAGCTTGAAGTGTTACTTTACATGACACAAAAAAAAAAAAAAAAAAAAAAAAAAACAATATAATTAAAGATGCTGAGCTATTATTATTTGCATTATCCAGGTAAGCCCAATGGAGCCGCAGGGCTCCTTATAAGAGGGAAGAGAAAGGGCTAGAGTTAGAGAAGATATGAAACCAAATCAGTGTGAGGGAAGGAGGGAAGATATGCTGCTGAAGATATGCTGCCAGTCTTGAATACAGAAGAAAGAGCCTGAGAGACACAGCCATACCTAGAGGATCAGGGGAGGAAGCAGACCCTCCCTGAAGCTGCAGAGGACTAGGGTCTTGTGGGACAGCTTGATTTTAAAAATTCTGATCTACAAAATTTGAAGATATTCAGTTTGTGTTGGATTAAGTCATTAACTTCATGATAATTTGTCTTAGCCGCAGTATGAAACAAATGAATACCAGACCCAGCACAGCTCACCCAGTGAGTGAGAACTCCAGGCCCACCACACTAGAGAGACCTTTCTCAGCATTCTCTGGTCCTGCCCCGCTGCCCCAGACCCAACACAGCTTGCCCAGTAAGTGAGAACTCCAGGCCCACCATGCCAGAGAAACTTTTCCCAGCATTGTCAGGGCATGCCTCAATGCCCTAGACCCAGCATAGCTCAACCAGTGAGTGAGAACTCCAGGCCCACCATGCCAGAGAAACTTTTCCCAGCATTGTCAGGGCATGCCTCAATGCCCTAGACCCAGCATAGCTCACCCAGTGAGTGAGAACTCCAGGCCCACCATGCCAGAAAGACCTTTTCCGGCATTCCCAGGTCCTGCACTGCCACCCCAGACCCAGCAGTTTGCCCAATGAGTGAGAATTGCAGACCTGCCTCGCTAGAGTCCTTTCCCAGGGTTCTCCAGTCCTGCCCCGTGGCCTGCCCTGTGAGTGAGAACATCCACCACCCTTTTGGGAGCCCTGCAGACCCGCCAAAGCACAGGCCTAGTGAGTGTGAGAGAGCTTCTGTGCTCTCCTGCACACCCCCATACCCTTCCACACCCAGCTCAGGCCTGGCATACAGGCCTGGACAGAAACCCTGCAGCTTAAGTCCTTGCACTGAGGCTACGGTCAAAACCACGCAGCTAATCCAAAAGCAAAACATTTTGTCAAAAGGACACAAAAGGCTCATCTCCAAGGACAGCAACAGGAAGATGGTGAGCACAGCAGCCAGTCCCAAGAAGGCAAAACTACATGAACTAGAACTTGGTGTAACAATACCTGAATTTCTTAAGGTGCTAAGGTTAGAACTGCATCAAAACTCTACACTAAAAGTCAGAGGTCAGAGCTATAAGTCATGATAAAAACAAGGAGCCAAATGCAATCTCAGGCCTCGAGCCTACCAATGATAAATGCAGAGGACACTAACTCAGCTAGTCGGAAGCAAGGAAACAACAGCAGAAAGGTATAGAGGAATTCAGACCAGAATTAATGCCTGTAAGAGAAAAACAAATTTTTAAATACATAGCATCAAAAGTAATGAATCAAATCCAGAAACATATGGGGGAAACAAACTGTCCACCCAGAATAAGCTCAGAGAACACTATTCTAGCTGAAACATATGAATTAACAGCGTCGCAGGCAAAGAAGCAATAGCAAAAAGGTAAAGAGGAACTCAAAGCAGAAATAATTTCTGAAATACAAAAATAAAATCTTTGAAACCATAGCATCTGAAATAGAGAGTCAATTCTGGAAATATATGGACAAAACCCAATTTGGAAGAAACTCTGCAGTAAAAGAATTAATAGCTACCTCTAGCGAAAATAGAGGAGATTAGAAATAAGATGGATTCCTTGAATGAACAATACAGGAAAGAAATCTAATGAAGCAGAGTCAAAGAGATATAGAAGAACTAAAAATCTCAGTCATGAGTCTACAAAACCTCTGAGTGAAAGCAAAGACAGAGATCTTGAAGATGCTGGTGCAGCCAGCGAAAAGGTGAGAAAAGATCACTGAAAAACAATTAGGATGCAGGAAAAAATAATCCATCACTTGCAACATGATACCAAGATGAACAACGTGAGGCTAATAGGCATCAGTGAGAAAGAAAGAGTCAACACAAATGATATAAAAAGAATATGGGCAGAAGGAATAGCAGAAAACTTCCCAAATATGAGGAAACAATCTAACATTCAGGTAACTAAAGCATACAGAACACCAAATAACTTCAACCCAAGTAAAAACACACCTAGACATACAATAGTCAAGATCCCAGAAATTCAAAATAAGAATACTATACTGAAAGCTGATAGAGAAAAGAAGCAAATCATATTCAAAGGAAAACCCATCAGAATTACAGCAGACTTCTCTTCCCAAACCATGAAGGCAAGGAGAGCATGAAGCAGAGTACTTCAAGTCCTCTATGAAAACAAAATCCAACCCAGTCTACTATACCCTGCAAAACTCTCTTTCAAGTTTGATGGAGAAGTGAAATACTTCCACGATAAAGAACAACTAAAGAATTTCATGATGACAAAGCCATCCTGTTACAGGTTACTGAAAGATGTTCTAGACAGAGACCACAATGACCAGAACTCCATGAATGAGAACAGAAGGAACCCACTAAACAGGACAATTAAACACAGGACAAAAAGGAGTAAACAACAGCAGGTAAAACATATGACAATCATAAGTCATCACATTTCAATTACAACCATCAATGTAAATGGACTCAATTCACCAATTAAGAGAAATAGACTGGTACAGTGGATTAGGAAATAAAACCCAACAAATGCTGTATACAGGAAACACACTTAACTCAAAAGGACATTCATAGGCTTGAAGTCAAAGGAAGGAAAACAACACTGCATAGCCCAGCACCGCAGAAAAAAGCAGGTGTAGCAATTTTGTTCTTAGACAGTCTCAACTTCAAACGAAGAATAATCAAACGAAATCGAAGGCCACTGTATACTGACTGGTTAGAGGAAGAACTCAACAGGAAGAGGTAACACTCATAAATATGTATGCAACAAACACAGGAGCACCCAACTACATAAAACAAATCTTAGTGTACATGAAAAAGCGAATACCCAACACCACAATCTTAACAGGAGACCTAAATACACCCTTATCCCACAAAGACAGGTATACTAGATAAAAAATTAGCAAAGAAGTAGTAGAACTGAACCAGAGCCTGGAACAAATGGACTTGGTGGACATATACAGAGTGTTCCACCCAACCACAGCTGAATACACATTTTTTTTCAGCAGCACATGGGTCATTCTCTAAAATAGACCACATACTGATCCATAGGTCCTGCTTAAGTATATGCAACAAAACAGAAATTATCACATGCATAGTATCGGACCACAGTGCAATGAAACTGGAAATAAATGACAAAAGAAATGAGAAAATTTAATTTCCCTAAATACAGGGAAATTACACAACACCCAACTCAGCAATCAATGGGTCATAGATGAAATTAAACAAGAAATTCAACAATATCTATAATTCAACGAGAATTCAACCACAACTTATTGGAATTGATGGGATGCAATGAAAGCAAGTTCTCTGAAGGAAGTTCATAGCTATGAACTTACACATTAGGAAAACAGAACAGGAACAAATAAACGTACTAATGCGACACCTCCAACATATAGAAAAGGAAGAGCAAACCAAACCTAGAGCCCTAAGACAAAAAGAAATCATAAAAATTAGAGCAGAAATTAATTCAATTGAGACGAAGAAAACAATTCAAAGAATCGATAAATCAAAAGGCTGGTTTTTTTGAAAGACTAAATAAAATTGATAAGCCACTAGCTAACTTCATCAAAAAGAGGAAAGAAAAAATTCAAATACAAGCAATAAGGAATGAAAAGGGTGTAACTACCACAGACTCAGTGGAAATTCAGATTGTCAATAGCTACTTTGAGAATCTTTACGCTCACAGAATAGAAGACACAGATGAAATGGATAGATTCCTAGAAAGGTACAAATTAAAAAAAAAAACTGAATCTAGAAGATAGAACAACTCTCAATAAACCAATAACAGCCAATGAAATACAAGATGTAATAAAAAGCTTTTGACAAAGAAAAGTCCAGGTCCTGATGGATTCTCAGTTGAATTCTACAAAAAATTTACAGAAGATATAATCTCTACACTCAACAACCTCTTCAATGAAATTGAGAAGGAAACAGTTCTCCCAAAATCATTCCCGGAGACAAGTATTATACTGATACCAAAACCAGAGAAAGACACAACTAAAAAAGAGAACTACAGGCCAATCTCCCTCATGAACATAGATGCAAAAATCCTCAATAAAATTCTAGCAAAGAGAATACAGCAAATCATCAACAAGATCATATATCATGACCAGGTAAGATTCATTCCAACGATGTAAGGATGATTCAATATTCACAAATCTATAAATGTAATACACTATATCAATAGAGCAAAAACTAAAAACCACATGATCCTCTCAATTGATGCAGAAAAGGCTTTTGACAAACTTCAACACTCATTCATGTTCAAAATCCTTCAGAAAATTGGAATAGAAGGCCTCTACTTCAATTTGATAAAAGCCATCTATGACAACCCAAAAAACAATATAAAAATAAACGGGGAAAAACTGAAATCTTCTACTCTTAGATCAGGTATAAGACAAGGATATCCTCTATCACCCCTCCTATTCAATATAGTTTTGGAATCATTAGCTACAGCCATAACACAAGAGGGAGAAATAGGAATATGGATAGGTAAAGAAGTTAAATTATTACTATTTGCAGATGACACGATACTTTACTTGGAAGACACAAAAAATTCCACCGAGAAGCTACTAGAATTGATACACAAATTCAGTATCATAGCAGGATATAAAGTCAATACTCAAAAGTCAATAGTATTTCTTTACACAGATAACAAACACACTGAAGGAAACTATAGAAAAAATACCTTTTACAATAGCATTGTGGAAAATGAAGTATCTTGAAATTCATCTAACTAAAGAAGTTAAAGATCTTTTCATGGAACATTATACTACTCTGAAAAGAGATGATAGAGGATTTCAGAAAATAGGAAGATATACCCTGCACAGGAAGAACCAATATCATGAAGATGGCCATACTGCCAAAATTGTACAGATTCAATGCAATCCCTATCAAACTACCAACGAAATACCTCCTAGACCTTGAGAAATCATTCTTACAATTTATTTGGAAACAGGAAAGACCTAGAATAGCAAAGGCAATCATGGCTAACAAACACAAGTCAGGAGGCATTACAATTCCTGACTTGAAATTATACTACAAAGCTACTGTGATAAAATCAACATGATACTGGCAACAAAATAGACCAGTGGGCCAATGGAATAGACTAGAAGACGCAGAGGCCTCTACGAACACACACACCCATTTGATCTTTGACAAAGGGACCAAACACGCTTACTGAAGCAAGATATCCTCTTTAACAAATGGTGCTGGAAAAATTGGTTCTCCATATGTTGAAAACTAAAACTTCACCCAGGTCTATCACCATGCAATAAGCTAAAGTCAAAATGGATTAAAGATCTTAACATAAAAACAGAGACACTCGATCTCCTAGAATAGAAAGCAGGAGAAACTCTTGAAGACATAGGGGTAGGTAAAAAATTCATGAACAAACATGTATTCACATGGGAAACACTTGAAAGAATTAACAACTGGGACCACCTGTTATGGAGAAGGTTTTGCACATCAAAAGAAATTACCAGCAAAGTGAAAAGACAACCCACAAATTTTGAAAAAATCCTAACTCATAAGCACTCAGACAAGGGCCTGCTCTCTAGAATATATAAAGAACTAAAAAATATCAGGGCCCCTAAATTTAAAGACCCAATCCAGAAGTGGGCATGCGAAATGAACACACACTTTTCAGAGGATGAAATCAAAGAAGCGAATAAATATATGAAAAAATGTTCCACATCACTAGTCACCTGTGAAATTGCACACTAAAACAGCACTGAGATACAATCTCACTCCAGAAAGAATGGCTATCAAAAACAAATCAACCAACAACAAATGTTAGAGAGGTTGTGGGGAAAAGGGAACCCTTCTCCACTGCTGGTAGGAATGCAGACTGGTGCATGCATTAAGGAAATCAGTCCTCCTTAAGAAATTAGGACTGGAAATCCCATTCAAACCAGCTATACCTCTACTGGAAATTTTCCCGGAGGAACTGAAAATATCTTATCATAGGGATATATGTGTACCTATGTTTATAGCAGCACAATTTGTGATAGCCAAATCTTGGAAACAACAACCAAGATGCCCATCACATGCAAAATGGATGAAAAAGAGGTGATATTTTTATACAATGGAGTATTACTCAGCTGTAAAGAATGATAAACTTGAAGCCTTCATATTTAAGTGGATGCCATTTGAAGACATACTGATAAGCAAAATAAACCAGACCCACATGTGCAAATATCATATAGTCTCCCTAGTATAACTCAAAAGAAGAATTGCAAATAGAAATGTACAACACAATTAAAAGGAAAGCAAGAACTTGAGGATTGGACAATGAGGAGAGGGCAAGGAGAAATACTGAGAAACATGACAGGCAAGACCATTCATTTATACAAACTAAATGGGTAAGACAATGATCCTGAGAAACATCAGGAGATTTTTGAAATTAGCAGTTAAGTGATAGGATTCTCACCCTAACTATATATGCTGATACCTGTGAACCAAACAACTGCACTGAATTTAACAAAGTGTAATAGAAGGGTCACATTCCAAATGCCTACCATTCTGATCTTCTAAATATGCACTTCTTGTCATGACATACCAGCTGTTATTATACTGCCCTTTTTTAAAGGGTAGTAAATGAAAAATAAGACAAAAAATGTCACAAGACAGTCATGCTACAATGCTACTACACTGTATATGGATGGATTTCTAAATATCTACGTAAATATATGTAAGTGCTCATTCCTATATTTTAAAAAATTTTTTTTCTTTTTCATATTCTGTACAGCCTTAGAGTTTAGTATCTCAATATTTGATGGTAAATACATGTTCCATGTTATGCCTATGATGTCTGATATTTAGACGAATAGTGTGGGTAAACTGAACTGCATATGTTGCAGTGTAATAATAAACTTCTCTTCTGGAGGGTTAACAACCTAAGTTTGCAGATCAAAAATTGGAGAAAAACAAAGGCTGCAAGGTCAGCCAACATTTTGGCCCTAGCCTTTCAAGGTCAGAGAAGATTCAGAAGACTCAGGACACACCAGAATTTGTAATGTAACATCATGTAACTCAGTAGTGCCCCAAATTTTCTGATCAAGGAGATTATGGGGCCACAGAGGAATGGGATTAATAATGTACAGTGTGCCTAAGGAGAGTCACATGGAGAGAAAACTTCCTCTCAGGCTTCCACAGAGCACAAATTAATCAAGCAATGGTTGTGACTCATTCACAACGCTGACACTGATAAGGGATCTACAAAGTGCAGTAGAGGGTTACAAGATAAACCCTGAGGTTACCTGACTGACCTTATCTGATACAAAAGTTACATTTCTTGTTATATAGGTCTTGCTTTAACTTGGTCTTAACCATCCAGCATAAAAGTACAAAAATTGAGGTATATACAGTCAAGTCATATTAACATAATGAGCTGTGAATGGCTCAAGTCAACAACTTCCGTGGATAACCCACTTCTATTGTGGACTGCTGATCTGTGTTAGATTTTTTTATTAAAAAAAAAAAAATATATATATATATATATAATTAGCTATCCATGTTTTGAAAATCTGTAACATGTATTACTGTATGTCACCCTGTTTATGTCATTTTTTATCTGTGTTTTTGCTTCTATTTTTCACTCTTGAAGTTAAAATAGAAATAAACAAATTAAAAAAGAAATGAGATTTTAGGTCCAAAAAATGTCATTTATAAAGATGTTCATAGCTTCCTTATTCAAAGTGCCCCAAATTGTACAAACCCCTCCATCTATCCTCAGTAGAATGGCTGAATAACTGTATCTTCATATAACAAAATATACAACAATAGAAAATTTTAAAAAAAATGAAAGAAATGAATATGCCTCTCTATGTTCTATCAAACTTTTTTTTTTTTATTTTTCAAAGAGAATAAAATAACGAAAAATTTGTGGCCATACAGAATTTTACTGAACAAAATAGGAATTTAACAGTAGTTGGTATATTACAGATTGCTGTCTTCAAATTAATTGTTCAGCTACCAGATGTAAGCATGCAAAATTGGTCAAAAGTATTTAACAATTAAAAAGGAGAAAAAATAAGCATTAATTTTATTTATACTATATTTTTTGGATTAAGCATCGTGTGTCATAAATGATGTTAAGAATATTTCTCAGTAAGAATCTACTACCTATCTTAAAACTCATGTCCTTGGATATGCTAAACTGTCTTTAACACACCATTTATGATGTGAACCCCATATAATAATACATGCGATATAATAAAAATATAGTTACTGTTTAAATTAAAGGATAATTATTATAGTAAAAGACACATTACCAATAATCCCTGAGAGGACTCTTCCTCCTCACTTTAAATACACTTAGCCCCATCGTTCTTGCTACTTTCAGCAGGAGTATGAGAAGAACTAATGGCAATGTGTCTTTTCACTGTAACACTTCTTTTAAATTTAAATATGTACCATATTTTTTAATCAGCCTTTATAGTATTCAAAAGATAAAAACACATTGAGGTATAGTGGTATGCACCTGTGACCCCAGTATGTAGGGAAGCTTAGGTAGGATATCACAAACCTGAGACCAAGGTAGGGCACCTAGTGCCTCAGTGAGACCATGCTGTTATTAAAAAGAAAATAAAAAGATTTAGAGATGAAGTTCAGTGTAAAGGTCCTGGACTCAACTACCCCACTACCACAAAATGATGTGGGAAAAAGACAGAATAATTTATCCACAGCCACTCTGAATTCTTAGGAGTCTTGTTTGAAAGCTCATACTATGTTTCCCAGGATTTACAATATTATTTTTAAAGCTTAATTCTAGACTTACATCTTTTAGGGAGAAGTAAATGTTAACTATTTTTGTTATTCTAGGATTAAATTTAACTTTCACCAATAGGATATGATTTTATCCGAAATTTTAGTTCACTTAATGTCGTAAGAATACTCTTCAAATTGATGGAAGCCAGTATACAGCAGTTTAGTAGTCAACTCGATTAATTATCCAAATTGTGGGAATTTAATGGGAATTCAAGTTAATTTTCAATTTTAAAAGAAGCCTAAGATGATCAACAGTTTGCCCTGAGATGAGGCTACGAACCTACCTCATAATATACCAACTCATGATGAATGAGTACTGGAAAGTAGGTAAGTTATCTTAAACTTCGTGGATAAAACTGAAAAAGGTCTAATTTTGTTAAACAGAAAACTCTAAAGGACAAACGGTAGCAGGCACAGGGGCCAGGAGTTTGAACCCAGGCTTGCAATACCAGCCCTGCCCCTCAGGCATGGTGAGAGCAATTGAGACTGGGCGTGGTGGTGCATGCCTGTAATCCCAGCTCTTGGGAAGCTGTAAACAGGTTAATCACTACCATTCCGATCTAGTAGAGAGATTCTGAACATCTTTCCCTAAAATACAAAAAAAAAAGAAAGAAAAGAAAAAAAAAGACAAATGGTAGCTAGAGGCTTCTAACAATGTGTATTTGTTTCTATTATTTGAGGTTTCAAAGCATCTATCTGAAAAGTAAAATGAACAATTATATTCTTTAGTTAGTATGCAGCTGGAGTCAGAAAACAATGGAATACAACAGGCTGTAGCTATGATATAATTCCATGTTTATTGTGTGGTTAACTTAGGAGGCACGAGTTGCTCAAATTCAGCATATACCAATTGGAGAAAGGCCTCTCTTTACAAGTGACCCTTGGCCAGCTCCCAGGAAATGACCTCCGAGGTTGTGGGCCACAGGATACTTATGATTAGAGAGTTAGCGCTAGCAGTAAATTTAGTGTGAATGTGTCTTTGCTTTAAGAGTAACTGAAATTAGTTGTGTAGGCAATTCATACTTAGGTGACTTGTTCTAAGCCTGGATAGAAACATCTAACACATAATGTCAAATCACTAGGAAGTGTGTCCACTGGCTCCCCTTGTATACAACCCCTGGAAACTCATGCCTGGTTTCTCATGGACTTTCCCCTCTTCTTGATTTTAATCTGTATTCCTGTATAGTAATAAACAAACAACATTTGTGGAGCACTGTGGATTCCACTAGGGAATTACTGGGCCTCAAAGTGGTCCTGAGGACTAAAGACCCAAGAAAAATCAAGAAAATGTATTTGGTTGTTAGTGTCTCACTGATAGCTAGTGCTAACAGTGATCCTCCTGTTTTCAGCCTCTCCAGCACTGGGATTGCAGGCATGCAAACACTATGCCCAGACTCTGGCCAGCTCAGCCCACCCTAGGGGCAGGGCAGGTGCAACACAAGGGATCAAACCTTGGTCTCTGTACTTGCTAAGCAGGTGCTTTAGTCTATGGACCTATCTTGTGGGCCCTCAAGCACTTTTTAGAAGAGAAAAATCATAAGAAACCAATTTTAAAGTATTGCTGCAGGCTAGGGCAAGAATCCTAATATATTGGTTTTTGCCATGTCCTATTGTTGGTGTTCACATCGTAAGTCCTTCCTAATTAAATTAACATTATTCAAGCTTTCTATACTAAAGACTATCACTCAGTATTCAGACACATCAGAATAACTTTAGTTCCCTTATTCTACACTGTGTGATGTGCTACTGCTTTACTAATATATAAAGTAGTAAGTTTAATGAAAATTAGGTAATCTGAATTTTTGTTTCTTAACTGAGATATCTAGATTTTGATTATATGGGTATAGCTTTGTCTTTTCTACAGAAACTTTTTCCTGAACAATCCAACATACTCACTTATAACTATGAAACCAATGCAGTGCTGCTGAAGCTTTAGTAGGAAACATGTCTGTAATGAAACCGTTTTTATCAAGCCATGAGGGAGACTGGGCTTAACACAAAAGTAACTTTGAGGCAGAGAACTATACTGACATTTTTAATTCCAAGGAGATTTTGTTGCAGTTAGGCTTTTAATTTAACAGAATACAAGAGATTTTCTGTGTAACAGATGGAATGTGATGTTTAGACTGAGACAAGAAATTAAAACAATACCAGAAGTATGAATGCTAGATTTTTGGTATATGTGGAAATGAGCCAAACAATGTATTTCTCAGAAATAATCTGAAATAACTTATAACAGGGCCACTGACTTCCCAATTTTCATGCTTTGCTATAGATAGGAACTGTCATTGTGGTTACACTTCAGTGATAATAATAACAAATCAATTTTCTAAATATTTCTCTGCTTTTTCTTAAATACATTTTATTGGAGCTCTGCTCTATCATTATATTGGGAAGGGATTTTTCCATATAAAATACAGCTGTCTTTCTCCTATCCCTATCTTTTTTGTTCTTGAATGCAGCCAATGGCATAACTACCCTGTGTGGCTCAGGTTAGAAAGCTTTGAGTCATCTGACCTTTGTAAGCCTCTTTATTATGATTCTGTGGCATTCCTTTATTCGATTAACACTACCCTTCTTCCATAAGGAAGTCTTTTTTTCTTTTTTGGTGGAACTGGGGACTGAACTCAGGCCCTTGTGCCAGGGAAGTGCTTATTCCACTAAGCCATCTCCCCAGTTCAAGAAAGTCTTAAGATAAAAGTAACTTGTTTTTCTTGTCTGTTGGACTAGTAATTCCAAGAGCGTTTGTTATGGTTTGTGTCTAGATGACCACCCCAAAGCCTCATGCAGTCATGGGATGGTCTTCTAGAATTTGTGATTTGATTCATGATCCAACGCTGGGATTATGGTTGTGAAGTGCTACACCCACTTTGGAGCAGGTGACAGCTTGCTCTCTGTACCTCTTCGCTTTTGCTCTTTGCAACGGCCCCACTTCTCTGGTAACAAATTCTGTCTTAAGTTACTTTTTTTCTCATTTGAAGGAAAGGTTCACTTAGCTTTATGCTTTTTGCATAAAGGGATGTACATGAGTCTTTGGAGGCCAAAGGATGGAATGTTATGGTTTGTCTAGATTCCCCTTCTGCAAACATCATGTAGTCATGGGGTAGGTTTCTAGAATTCATGATTGATTGATTATGGGAGTGAGTGCTACACTCTCATTGGCGAGGTAGCCTGCATACAATATAAGAGAGGGAAAGAGGCTTACTTGCTCACTTTTCCACTTTTGGTCTTGTTGCATTTGTGCTCTTCTACAACCATAAACTATTTCCCCTAACCATGTCATGCTACCTTGGAGCCTACTGTTTATGGACTGAAACCTGCATAAACTGAGTTAAATAAACCTTACTTCCTTAATTTTGGGTACCAGGCATTTTGTCTCAGCAAAGACAGAAAGGAACTTACAAACCTATTATGTCATTACACTGAGTACAAAAGAAATGAAAGATCTTTAGATTGACATTACAAACTATTTAACATGCTGGGGATATAGCTCAGTGGCATAAACACCTGCCTGGCAAGCAAACACAAGGTTCTCAGTTTGATTCCAGGTATGGAAAAAAAGAAGTTGAAAAACATTTGATTGTTTGGCCTAACATACCTTTTTGCTCTAATGTAACAATATTCTTCTAGGACTCCTATTATCAATCCAATTTCTTACTGTTCTACAACATTTTCTTTGGTAACTTTACTTTTTACTTTGTCTTTAGGATGCTTTCTATTAACTGCATACTTATCTTTCTCACTTTCTTTACCTTCAATCAAAATCTATCCACCATGGTTTCCTGACAGTTTCCGTAGTGTAGTGGTTATCACGTTCGCCTCACACCATGGTTTCCAAAAAGCACTAAAATTAAGGGGAAAATTACACACCTTACAGTTAATTTGCTATGCCAGAAAAGGACTAATGGGGTTCAAAACAGTCTTTCTAAAAGGTTGTGTAAGTTGGCTTAAAAGGGCAACCCTGAGTGAATGATGGAATAATGACAGCAAAGGGTCACAGCCACACTCACTACAGTCTGATGTTCAAATAAGGATGCATTCAAGAATCAAATAGATGTTAATAATAAACTGGTAGAAAAGAAATCAGGTAGGCACTCTTACTTCTTTTAAGAGAATTAAAAAAAATGATTATTACAAATGATAAAAGAATTTCACTACACAAAAGGCAGGCAAGACAGCTCAACACACTAAGCACCTACATAGGCAAGCACAGGAACCACAGGCTATGCTGGCCCCACCCCTGGGTGAGCCTGCCACCAATGGAGACCAAGTGCGGTGGCACATGCCTGTAATCCTGTGCTGGAGAGGCTGAGAACAGGAAGATCACTAGGAGTCTGAGCTGCATAGTAAGATTCTGTATCAAATACATTAAAAAAACAAAAATTCACTAAACAAGATAGGAATTCAACAAAATAACATGTTGCTGTCTTCAAACTAGTTCAGGTTATCAGATATAAGCACACAAAACTGGTCAAAAAAAAAAAAAAAAAAGAAAAAGATTTAATCATTAACTGTTCCTTTCAACAGACCAGCAGATATCAGCAGTACAATTATCTAAGCTATCCCATGTATAAGCGTTCCTTCTTCTGTTCTTTCCCTCATCTCAGCTATTCCTTCTCTTTCAGCAGTTTCTTTCCCTTTTACTACATCTATTGTACCACTGAGATTTTATTTACTCTTTCAGCTTCTTAAAGTAGGAAGACAATATAATGATTACACATGTAGGTCTGATTTATTTCACTTAGTATGGGTGTTAGTTGCATTCATTTACCTATAAAGGCCTGGAGTTTATCTCTTTTTATTGATGAATAATAAATTGTGTAAAAATACATCCTTTTTTATCCATTCCTTAGTTGATGGGCATTTAAGTTGTTTCCAAGATTTAATTATGACAAATTGTGCTACTGTAAACACAGGTGTACATGTTTCACTATGGTATGATGATTTCAGTTGTTTTGGAAATACCCAAGAGGGGAATAGCTGGCTTGAATGGGAACTCCAATCCCAGTTTTTTCATGAATTTTCCACACTGATTTCCATAGTAGTTGTACTAGTCTACACTCCTACCAAGAGCAGAGAAGTGTTCCTTTTCCCCACAACTCCTCTAGTATTTATTATTTGACTTCTTAATGACAGCCATTCTTTTTGGCATGGGTAGAATCTCAAGTGTTGTTTAACATTCTGTTTCTCAACTAAACAATGATGTTGAACATTTTTCCCTGTATTTATTTGCTATTTCTTTTGAAATCTGAGAAGTGTGTATTCATCTCAGATGCCCATTCCTGGATTGAATCTTTTGAGTTTTGGGGGCTTGATATATTCTAAATGTAAGTCTTTGAGGACTGAGGGTCAGTTGGCTATAATTTTTTCCTACTGCATGGCTTTTCTTTATATATGTGAATCCTTTAAATATGAGATCCGAGCTGTTGATTCTGTTAAGTACTACTTGTACAGTTTTGTTTTTGTTCATGAACTCTCTGCCTATCCCTATATTTTTAAATTTTTATTAAACACTTTGTCTTCCAGAAGATTTAGTGTTTCTGTGTTAATATTTAGATCTTTGGCCCACTCTGACTTTAGTTTAGTTTATGGTGATAAACATGAGTCTAGCTATAGTCGGTATCATGTGGAAAGCTGGCTTTTCCAGCACCATTTATTAAGGAAGTTATCTTTCTTTGAGTGAACATGTTGGGTTCCACTGTCAAAGATAAGGTGGCTTAGTGTGTTTATAGTTGAGCGTGCATCTTGAAATCTACTCCATTGATAGTCTATTTTTTTTTTGGCCAGTACCATGATGATTTTGTCATAGTAGCTTTGGAGTGAGATTTCAAGTCAGGGATTAAGATGCCTCCTAACTTTTCTTTTGCCCAAGATTGCTTTTGCTATTTTATTGTTGAGGACTACGTGGGCAACTCTACTTGAAAAGAGAAAAGAAACAGATCATATTTAAAGGAAAACCCATCAGAATAATGGCAGACTTTGCTTCACAAACCATGAAGTCAAGAAGAGCATGAAGTGGAGTACTTCAAGTTCTCTATGAAAGCAAATTCCAGCCTAGAATACTATACCCTTCAAAACTCTCTTTCAGGTTTTATGGACAAATGAAATACTTCCATGACAAAGAACAAGCAAAGAATTTCATGATGACAAAGCCAATCCTACAAAGACTATTACATGATATTCTAGAGAGACCAAAATGATCACAACTCCATGACTGAGAATGGAAAGCATCAAATAGAGCAAACTATTAAACACAAGAGAAAAAGGAGTAAACAACAGCAGGTAAGTAACACATCCATCATAAGTCAATACATCTCAATTATAATCATCAAAGTAAATGGACTCAATTCACTAATTAAAAGAAATAGATTGGCACACTGTATTAGGAAGCGAAGTCAAACAATATGCTGTACAAGACACACACTTAACTCACATTTATAGGCTGAAAGTCAAAGGATGGAGAACAATACTACACACCCCAGAACGTCACAAAAAAGCAGGGGCAACAATCTAATCTTGTTCTGAGACACTCTCAACTCCAAATCACAAATGATTAGATGAAATAAAGCAGGCCACTATATACTGGTTAGGGTAAAAATTCAAGAGCAGGGGCCGGGGAGATGGCTCAGTGGAATAAGCACTTCCCTGGTAGGCGCAAGAGCCTGAGTTCAATTCCCAGTTCTGCAAAAAAAAAAAAAATTCAAGAGGAAGAGGTAACATTCATAAATGTATATGCACCAAACACAAGAGCACCCAACTATATAAGAGAAATCTTAATGGATGTGAAAAATCTAATATAAAATCTAATACCACAGTCTTAACAGGAAATATTAACACCCCTTATCCCAAAAAGGTAGGTTAAGCAGAAAAAATTTAGCAAAGAAGTAGCAGAACTTAACCAGAACTTGGAACAAATGGACCTGGTGCAGATATACACAGTATTCCACCCAACCACAGCTGAATACACATTTTTTTCAGCTGCACATGGGTTATTTTGTAAAATAGACCACATACTAGTCCATAGGTCATGCTTAAGTACATGTAAAAAAAGAGAAATTATCCCATGCATATTATAGGACCACAGCGCAATGAAACTGGAAATAAAAGACAGAAGAAACCAGTAAGACCCCCTAAATACACGGAAATTAAGCAACACTCTCCTCACCAACCAATGGGTCAGTTGAAATTATATAAGAAATTCAACAATATCTGCAGCTCAATGAAAATTCAAGCACAATGTATCAGAATTTATGGGATGCGATGAAAGCAGTTCTCAGAGGGAATTCATAGCTGTGAACTCACACATTAGGAAAACAGAACGGGAACAAATAAATACCCTAATGTTCCATCTATAAAAGAGGAAGATGGAAAAATCACAAAGATTACAGCAGAAATTAATTCAACTGAGACAAAAATCACTTCAAAGAATTAACAAATCAAAAAGTTGGTTCTTTACAACATTAAATAAAATTGATATTCCCTTAGCTAACCTCATCAAAAAAAGGAAAGAAAAAATTCAAATACAATAAAGAATGGTATAATTACCACAGACTAAGTGGAAATTCAGAAGATTATCAATAGCTACTTTGAGAATCTTTACTCTCACAGAATAGAAGACACAGAAGTGGACAGATTCCTAAAAAGGTACAAATTACCAAAACTGAATCAAGAAGATAAAAGAACTCTCAATAACCTAATAACAGCCAAAGAAATATGAAATGCAATAAAAAAATCTGCTGACAAAGAAAAGTACAGGTACTGATGGATTCACAGCTGAATTCTACAAGAAATTTACAGGAGATAAAGTATACATTTTAAAGTCTTCAATGAAATTGAAAAGGAAGCAATCCTCCCAAAATCATTTCTGGAGGAAAGTATTATAATGATACTAAAAGCAGTGAAAAACATGACTAAAAAAGAAAACTATAGGCCAATGTCCCTCATGAACATAGATGTAAAAAGATATGAAACAAAATCATATCAATAAAATCCTAGCAAACAGAATTCAGCAAGTCATCAAGATTATACACCATGACCAGATAGGATTCATCCCAGGGATGCAAAGATGGTTCAATATACATAAATGTAATAAACTGTATCAATAGATCTGTTATGGTATATGTATAGTTGTCCCTCCAAAGCCTCATGCAGTCTTTGGGGCAGGTAATTTGCATTACAATGTAAGGTGGGGAGAGAAGTTAGCTGCTTGAGCAGCTACTATGTCTCCCAGTGCTCTTACTCTTCACAGCTACCATGAACAGTTGTTGTCTGCCTTGTGCCACTCTGCTTTGGAGCCAGCTGAATATAGACTGAAACCTCCAGTAACTGTGAGCTAAATAAACCTTTCCTTCCTTCATTTTGGGTGTCGAGTATTTGTCCCAGCAACAAGAGAAGAGTAACTAAGACAAGAGCCAAATCCAAAAACCACACGATCATCTCAGTTGATGCAGGAAAAGGTTTTTACAAAGTCCAACACTCATTTCATGTTCAAAGTCCTACAGAAAATTGGAATAGATGGCCTCTACTTCAATCTGAGAAAAGCCATCTATGACAACCCAATGGCTAACATAATTCTAAATGGGGAAAACCTGAAATCTTTTACTCTCAGATCTAGTACAAGACAAGGATATAATCTGTCACTCCTCCTATTCAATATAGTTCTGGAACCATTAGCTAGAGCCATTAGACAGAGAGAGAAATAAAAGGAATGAGCATAGTAAAGTTAACTATTACTATTTGCAGATGACATGATACTTTACTTGGAAGACCCAAAAAGCTCCAAGAAGCTACTAGAATTAATACACAAATTCAGTAGCATAGCAGGATACAAAGTCAATACCCAAATATCAACAGCATTCCTCTATACAGATAACAAACATACTGAGACAGAAATTAGACAACAATACCTTTTGGAATAGCACCGCAGAAAATGGAATTAATTTAAAGTTGAAGATCTATTCAACGAAAATTATAGTACTCTGAAAAAAGAGATGATAGAGGATTTCAGAAAATGGAAAGAAGGAATTCTTGAAGACTCAGGGGTAGGCAAACAGTTCATAAACAAAAATCAAATTGCACTGTAATACTTGAAAGAGTTAATAACTGGGACCTCCTCTTTTTGAGAAGTTTTTTACATCAAAAGAAATTACCAATAAAATGAAAAGACAACTCACTACTTGGGAAAAAAATCTTAATTAATAAGCACTCAGACAAAGGTCTCCTCTCTAGAATTTATAAAGAACTAAAAAATATTAGGCTCCCAAAATTTAAAGACTCAATCCAGAAACGGGTATCTGAGATGAACACACACTTCTCAGAGGACAATATTAAAGAAACAAATAAATATATGAAAAAATGTTCCATATCACTAGCCATCCATAAAATGCAAATTAAGACAATGTTGAGATAACATCTCACCCCAGAAAGATGGCTATCATAAAGAAATCAACCAATGACAAGGATATAGGGAAAAAGGAACCCTTCTCCACTGCTGGTGGGAATGTAGACTGATGTAACCATTATGGAAATCCATGTGGAGACTCTTTAAAAAATTAGGACTGGAAATCCCATTCAAGCCAGCTATCCCCCTACTGGGAATTTTCCCAGAGGAACAACATCTTATCACAATGATATATGTGCATCCATGTTTATAGCAGCACATTTTTTCTTTTTTTCTTTTTTGGTGGAACCATGGATTGAATTCAGGCCATTGCGCTTGCCAGGCAAGTGCTTATTATACTGAGCCATTTCTCTGGTCCTAACATTTCAGTGATGGTAGGAGAAATACAGCTTGTTTTATGTTGGCTTCATGTGCTGAAATCCTGTTAAACTCATTTACTGTTTCTAGAGGCATTTTTTTTTTGGTCAAACCAGGGATTGAACTCAGACTCTTGTGCTAGCCACGGAAGCTCTTATTCCACTGCGCCATCTCCCTAGTTCTTATGAGCACAACTGTGACAGCCAATTCTTTGGAAACAACCAAGATGCCTGTCACCCTAGGAATGGATGAAAAAGATGTACAATGGAGTATTACTCAGCTATAAAGATTCATAAACTCAAAGCCTTTATATTTAAGTAGATGCCACTTGAAGATATACTCGTAAGTGAAATAAACCAGACCCACATGTGTAAATATTGTATAATCTCCCTAGTGTAAGAACTCAAAAGAAGAAATAAAAATAGAAAGGTATAACACCATTAAAAGGAAAGTGAGAACTTAAGAATTAAACAACAAAGAGAGGTCAAGGAGAAAAGTTAGGAAACATAACATGGGCAAAATCATACATTTTTATGCACAAGATGATTATGGCAATGATCCTGAGAATCTTTAGCAGGTTTTTGAAGGTAGTAGTTAATTGGTAGGATTCTCACCCTGACTAACCTCTGAACTAAGCATCTACACTGAAGATAGCAATGTGTAATACTAGGGTCATGCTTAGAATGCCTGTCATTCTGGTCTTCTAAATACATACTACTTATCATGTCACACCAATTACTGCAATACTGTCTTTCAAGTAAATGTTTAAAAAGAAAAAGGGTAATAAATGAAAACAAGAGACAAGAAAAAAAAAAGAGTGTTCTGCTACAATGCTATATATGGTTAGATTTCTAAATTTCTGTGTAAAAATATGTAATTGTTTACTCCTATTTTTTATTTTTAAATTAAAAATTTTTTTCTTCACATTCTGTAGCAATTTAAAGTTTAACATGTCAATACTTGATGGAGATTGCAGTACATTGAGCTCAATAAAGACAGCGCTGGGGCAAGTGAGAGCCAGATGGGCACCAGGCAACTCTCTACCTTGCTGAGAAAAATAAGTAAACATGGGCAAAGGAGATCCTAAGAAGCCAAGAGGCAAGACGTCATAATATGCATTCTTTGTCAAACTTGCCGAGAGAAGCACAAGAAGCACCCAGATGCTTCTGTTAACTTTTCAGAGTTTTCTAAGACGTGCTCAGAGAGGTGGAAAACCATGTCTGCTAAATAAAATGTTGAAGATAACGGCAAAAGCAGACAAGACTCATTATGAAAATGAAAACTTATGTTCATCCTAAAGGAGAAACAAAAAGAGACCTCCTTCGACCTTCTTGTTCTGTTCTGAGTATTGCCCAAAATTAAAGGAGAACATCCTGGCCTCTCCACCGGTGATGTTGCAAAGAAACTTGGAGAAATGCGGAATAACACTGCAGCATATCATGCAGTCACTTGAGAAGAGGGCTGCTAAGCTGAAGGAGAAGTATGAAAAGGACACTGCTGCTTACTGGGCTAAAGGAAAACCTGATGGGGCAGAAAAGGGAGTTGTCAAGGCTGAAAAAAGCAAGTAAAAGAAGGAAGAGTACGAAGACGAGGATGAAGAAGAGGCAGAGGAAGAAGAGGATGAAGAAGAGGATGACAATGAATAAGTTGGTTCTAGTGCAGTTTTTCTTGTCTATAAAGTGCTTAACCCCCCTGTACACAACTTACTCCTTTTGAAGTAAAGAAAAAAAACAAATGAAATGTAAGGCTGTGTAAGATTTGTTTTTAAACTGTACAGTGTCTTTTTTTCTTTTTTTGTATAGTTAACATACTACCTAATGTGTCTTTAGATAGCCCTGTCCTGGTGGTATTTTCAAGAGCCACTAACCTTACCTGTACAGTATGGGAGTTGTAAATTGGTATGGAAATATAAAGCAGGCAGGTTCTTGATGGTGTACAGCACAAATTAGTTATATATGGGCACAGTAGTTTTTCATCTTCAGTTGTCTCTGATAGAGCTTATATGAAATAATTATTGTTCTGTTAACTGAATACCACTCTGTAATTACAAAAAAAAAAGTTGCAATTGTTTTGTTGACATTATGAATGCTTCTATGCAAATACAATCTTTTTTAATTAAAAAAATACTTCATGGAAAATACCTGTTTCATGTTATTTCTAAGATGTTCAGACATAGTGTGGTTCAGCTCAACTGTCTACAGTATAGCATAATAATATTAAGCTTCTCTTCTAGAGGGTTAAGTTTGCAGACCAAAAATTAGAGAAAAAGAAGAGCTGCAAGGACAGCCAACATTTTGGCTCTAGCCTTTCAAGGTCAGTGAGGACTCAGGGCATAGGAGAACCTGTACTGTGACATCCTGCAACCCAGTTGCATCCCAAATTTACTGATCAAGGAGATTATGGAGCTGCAGAGAAAAATGATCAATGATGTGAAGTGTGCCTAGGGAGAGTCACATAGAGAGAAAACATTCTCACAGGCTTTTACAAAGAACAAATGCATCAAACAATGGCCGAGACTCATCCACATGACCGACAATGACAAAGGATCTACAAACAGGGTTTCAGGATAAATCCTGACGGGATTTGACTGACCTTTGCAGATACAAAAGTTACATTATTTGTTATAGAGGTCTTGCTTTATCTTGGTCTTAACCATCCAGTAGGAAAGTATAAAAACAAGGTATAAAAAACAAGGTATAAATGGCTCAAGTGAACAACTTCTAACACTGCCAGTCATGCGGACAACCCACTACTATTATGGACTACAGGGTCATATTGGATTATTTTGCTGAATTTATGCACCTACAATATTTAAGTGTGGGGCCAGGGAAATGGCTCAATGGAATAAGTGCTTTCCTGGCAAGCACAAGGGCTTGAGTTTAATTCTCGGTTCTAAAAAAAAAAAAAAAAAAAATTAAGTGTCAAGGGAATACACATCTCTGACAAAACTGAAAAAAAAAAAGGGGGATACAAATGAAGGACCACTTTGTATCTGTATATACAAAATAGCATAGATATACAGCTACTTTTTCAATTCAATGAGAAGAAAGATTTGTGCTAATAGTGTTTGGACAGGATATCATGTTTGCATCTTATACTATGAATAACCACTATGAAGACAATAATATGCAAGCTGGGCGTAGTGGCGCATACCTGTAATCCCAGCACTCAGGAGGCTGAGGCAGGAGGATTGTGAATTTGAGACCAGCCCGAGCTACAAAGTGAGCTCAAGGCCAGCCTGAACTGCATAGTGAGACACTGTCTCAAAAAGACAAAAAAAAAAAAAAAAAGACAACAATATGCAACATACAAATTATTGAAGCTGTCCTACTGATTGGTTTTGAAACGGTCTCAATGCCATTTGTTTCTCAATAAAATTAATTTAAAAAGATACTGCCTTTATACCTTTTATCAGAACCAAACTAAATCAAACAAAGTAAATAAAATATCATACATTTAAGTACATACCATATTCTGTAATTTAGCTTATTGTGCTTACTTTGTAAGACCCAGCTTCTTGCTGCAAGAAGACTTCCTGGGATCCAATGCTACCTGCCTTGCATCTCTCACACATGTTTCTTAAACGTCTGTGTGCATTTTTCCATCTGTCTTTCAGATTACAAACCCTCAAGGGCAAGAAGCATATTAATTTGTTATTTCTGAATAAGATGGCATAGATTATGACATGTAACACACTAAAATATTTTTATTGGGGTGAAGTACAGTGATGTGGTGATAATATAAAAGTATAAGATTGGGGCCAGGGAAGTGGCTCAGTAGATTAAGCACTTCCCTGGCAAGTGCAAGGGCCTGAGTTCAATCCCCAGTTCCGAAAAAAAAAAAAAAAAAGTGTATGATCTTTTCTGACAAAGTAGAAGAGTAAATAATATCAACTAAAGATTTTATATATTGAATTACATACTACTTACTAAATATTTATCTGAATTCCTGGCCTAAAGTTACAATGCCACCTGGACAATGATGATAAGATTATATGATATAGTCATTCCTCAAAAGATTTCTTTTTTGGACTTGTAGCTTACTGAATAGCTTTTTATAACTTTTCACAATGGCACTGAAAACAATGGCCATCTCAGTATTTCATCTACATCATCTAAATGGAATAAAATTATGAAATTTCATTCGTTTTTGAAAGCTATTTATTTATTTATTTGGTACAGTGTTGACCTATGTATCTCAGACTCCTAGTGATCGTGTCTCAGCCTTGGAGTTCAGGCATACGCTACCATGCCCAGTTTTGGTGGCTGGCACAGTGGAATCAGAGACTGGCAAAGCATACTGACACTGAGCATGTAGCCTGGGTCCTTGTGCTTGCCAGACAGGCACTTGGAGTGCCAAGCTAGCTCCCCATCCCCAAAATTTCACATTATGAAATTTATCTAAAGTGCTATGCCAGGAACATTGATTTTTACAAACTTTGTTTACTCTTCATTAAAAAGAAATCAAACATTCATATTTAAGAAACCATTTTAAAATTTAAAAAAAGACTAAGAACCTGAAGCTATATTCTGCAGATCTAATTTTTAAAACCAGAAATGCCTAATCAATAGTTTTAATATATGTGAATAAATGTCTGTCTGAAAAGTGTAGCACTTTTAATGACCCACAACAGGAAATCAGATTTCCAAATTATCCATGACATAATTAATCCTTTAGTAAGTGTCCACTAGAAAAGATAGTACCAATAACTACATGAAAAGTAAGCCAAGGCAGAAAAATAAATAAGAGAAAATGTAATAGGATAAATAAAAACATGAAATATTCATGTAATTGGAGCTATTCTTATTGGGATGTGGACTGCAAAACCTCTTCTGGAAAAATGTATATTTATCTTGTTCTCAGTAAAAATGCTGTCCTGAGTAAAGAGTTTTTATTGAAGATATTCAAAATTACCTATAGGTTTTAACATTTACTTGGCTTCTAAACATGTACAAGAAAAACAATCTACAAGTGCACAATTATGAAAAGGACTAAGATAATAATACTGATATTCTTCAGTCAAACCAGGCTACAGTATGGTATGGCGTCCTGGAAGTAAATAAGAAGCAGAGAAATACTTCACTTGGTCCATACTTAGACCATCATAGTTTCCAGGTTAGTGACTTAAGAGAAAGAAAATATGACACTGGAAATAATTTTGGACCATAGAAATTTAATATAAATGTTTTTACAGTTAAGAACTCGCACTTGGTGGGCAAATGAAGAAAGGCATGTTTTTACATGCTAGGATTCATGATTAAGAATAGAATCCATTTTGTGAGGCGAATGTGATAACCACTACACTACGGAAACTGTTAGAACCCATTTTGTTATGTAAGTATAGTTCTATAAATCAACCTGGGCCATGAAAAAATTTCAATTTGACAAATTTACCATTAACTATGATCTAGTTAGTTTGTATTTTAAATAAAATAATAGTGTTAATTTTGAAAAAACTATTTGTCTCACCATTTCATTCTTAAAATAGTTTCTTCATTCAGCTTTCTAGATACCCTACTCTCATGGGTTCTTTTCCTTTCATTGGCTGTACTTACATCAACCTTTTACTTAAAATTTTAACTTCCTAAAATTTAAATTTTACTGTCCATCTTTCATACTAACAGACTAACAGAAAACCTGATTAAGTACCCTCCCCAGAACTGAAAAAAAAAATAATAAATTCTGGCCTTGCTACCAAAAGGTCTAAGACTAAAAACAGACTCTGATGTGAAGTCCAAACTTACACAGCATGAAGTGGACAATAAATTATAAAAAGTAATCACCATCTTTTCTAGAGCTTAATCTAAGGCTAGGTATAATTTTCATGGTCCAGGAACATGGTAGAGGTAGCTGTGGAAAAGAAGCCAGGATACACTGTCACCTCAGGGAGTCAGGACACCCAGAATGGAGACAGGAGGGGCCTCCTATACTTCCTCACTCATGGTATCAGAGGTAAAGCAGCTAATGAGAGACAAAAAAAATCTCAACTGAGACTGGTGCTATCACCCAAGAAATATAGTCTGAAGGTGAAGGCTAGCCAAGAAAATTAACTGCTAAAACTACCACTTACTGAAGGAAAATAATGAAATTCAAACTGCACAATGTAATCTTTATAATATCAGAATATAATGCAAATTTGCCCAGCATATGAAGAAAGATAGTATTTTCTTCTCCATAGGAAAAAATGGCTATTTCAACTTTCAATGATATTTAATAAGAAAATTCCTCTCAGTGAATAACAACCAGAGAAATAGAGAAATGGAGAACTAAATGTTCTAATTGATTCAACTATTTTATCTATCATTGGGTTTTGAGAAATTACATGGTATAATTTCAAAATACTGTCTGACAGATTACTTAATAATTAGAAACAGGACAAGGTAACTTCATGATAGAGAAATCTAACAGACAACATTTAAACCACATGACTGAAGTCAGTAGTGCCAATAAAAGAATAAACATAAGGTACAATGCACTTTTACTTTTAGATTTTAATACTTGTTTTTTATTGTTTTGAAATATTTCCCAAATATGTGGAGAGAAAAGTATATTTATACACTTACAACCGTTTCCCTCTATTAGGAGGAAAATCAGGAAACTCTAAGTAATTTGACTATATAATAAACTTTTAACCTAAAGTATACAGCCTAGTTCTGAAAACGATGTCTTTTGAAACAGAGATGTGCCCACTTTACAAAGTTGTAGTGAGGTTCAAAAGGTTATTACACTACATTGATGTATTATTTTATTCAATTTTATATCAAAATTTCTATAGTTCATAATCAATACACTAATAACTCCTTTGAAACAAATTGAAGAACCATGAGACACAGTGACCTGAACAGCTGATATATGCTCAAAGGATGGTTTCAACAATCAATTTGCACTCATAAAAGTAAAGGAAGAAAAGAAAAAAACCTTTTTTCCATTTATGTATCTGATACAGGGTCTCACTATGTAGTGGTCCTCCTGTTTTTCAGCCTCCCCAGCGCTGGAATTACAGGTGTGTGCCAGCACACCTAGACTGGACCTCCACCTCAGTGTGCCAGAGGCGAGGGCCAGGGCTGCTTGTGGGAGCCGGGATCAAACCCTGGTCCCTCAGCTTGCCAAAGCAGATGCTTAGTCTGCTGAGCTATCTCATTGGCCCTATAGAAAGTTTTAAAATATGCAAAATAGTAGGAAGAACAAGGTTTCATAGAAGGATATATAAGTTTTCATCAGAATACTCAGAGAGAAGTATAGGGAGCAGAATGATAGGGATGCAGGGTACATAACTAGCCGGGGGAATGATGAAAGGATTGGGGACTCAAGTGCAGATATTTGGGTCTCACCCCCACCCAAGAGTGTCATGTTACAGAAGTATCTTAACCAATTTTGGTCTGTGTTCTCCAAAAGAAAAGGAGTGCTACAAGGTAACACTGTAAGCTTTACAGTCAGGTCTAGAGCCCACTACTTAACAATTATTTGACCTCAGGCAAGTCTCTGTATTTTTCTAAGCTTCAGTTCCTTATTCTGTAAGAGAGATAATAATGACATCGCCTTCATGAGATAGTGAATACTAAATGACAAATAAGTGCTAGGTATTTATTATTGAGGAAGGGATTTCCTGTACATTTTGAGTAATGTCAATGCATATTTTAAAGTTAAAAGTGTAAACACTATTAGGAAAGGCATCACAGATTTGGATTCAAGTATTATACCTTGTAAAAATAGAATCTATGATTTTATAGTATAATAAAGTCAGACCACTGTGGGGGACCACCTGAGCAGCTCTCCTTGAAAGAAAAGAGACTGTCTCCATTTTGAGTGAGTCTGATCCTATTTCCTCATATTGTTATGTACAGAGCTGGCTAGGACTTCTGTTTATCCTTCAATTGACCTTAAGCAATGTGTGTTGGTCTAGCTGAGGTGCTGGTGATACTCTTTGAAGGTGGCATGTGTGTTTCCCTGGTAAGCCTGCTGCTCCTTAACGTGAGCCGGGTGGAGACAGGATGGTAGAGCTAATGCTCCGCACTGCCAGCTAGGATCGAGCCTCGAGACAGAGGCTATGACTTCCTGGGGCTTGAAAGACTACATCAAAGCTGAAACCCTAGATTTCCCAAAACATTAAATACTATATAATACAGATTACTCTCTGCATATCCTCTCTGCATATAGCAGAAGTAAATGTAGGCTATCCACCTAGCTCAGCTCACAGTAGTCACCTACTTCTCACAATTCTCAGTCAATCCTCAAGCCACTCCCTCAATGAGTAAAAACCAGGTGAGGCCCTGGGTCCCTCTCTTGGTTCTGGAAAGCCATGTCATGGCAGGACTTAGAGCCCCTCAACTCCCCAATGATTAAAAATATAATTTAGTGTCCTCATTTTCGCCGTGGGCTGCATGGAAAGTGGTAGACTAGAATCAACTTGATGGGATTCCAATAATGTAACTTTGGGATTACAAATACTGGTTTCTTGGACTGAGACGAGGACCAGGAAGTGTCTCCTACAGGTCACCAACCCATACGCAGCAGTAACAAGAAATTTCTAAAAATACCTCAGGTTTTCTGCAGTAGGATGTTATCTTGAAATGAAATACCCTATTATCATAGAAAGTAAGTACAGAAAGTATATCATAAGTAAAAGTGTAAAAATGTAATGGTGTATGAGCTGAGAAAAAAACTTCTCTAAAAAAATGAAGATGTTTTCCTTCAAATTTAATTGAGATTCTGGATCTCCTGTTCAGTGACTATTTCTTTGATACTCCCTTACATATGCAAAATACTTCCTTAGAAAATTATAAGTGACTTTTTGATTAAGAAAAATGCTAAGTTTAAGTGAAAAGACCAATTTTGTAAAAGCACTATAAATGAAAAATGAAATATGACCCACAAAGAAAGCACACATATAGTCTTTCTTGTAGTTTTTTGTTCTGGTTTCCATATGTTAAATTTAATCCAGTGTCTAACAGGCATTTCAAAATAAGATGAAATCAGATTGGCAAACCCAGATAACTTGAACCTGTGCTACAAATTCAAGGAATATGCATTCTATATGTAATTGATGCATTTTATGAATTAAATACATAGGCCACGAATTTTTACAAGGTTATAATCCCATAATGGTTTTTACAGTAACAAGAAAAAACAGAATGGAAAACAAAGTATGATAGTGACATAGCAACTTTTATCACTAGGCCACCTGATTTCCCTTAGATAATGTGATTTAAGAATAACACAAAACAAGACTTATAGCTAGAACAGATGGAAAAACTTATCAAATAAAGCTAACTATTAGCAGCTACAAAATAAAGCTATTCAAAAGATTATTTTTTGTTACCAACTCTTCTCATATTGTATTCAAGCATCACCATGTTCAGATATATGTAGTACTCTTTCCATATAAAACAAAATCAACTATTATAGAGAATCTCAAAGCCTATGAATAATTTAGGATTATAAGAATTACTCGTCAGAAAAAATTACAGGGAAACATTTAGGTATGCAATGTAACTTACTTAACACTTGGGTTAACAGTCAGTGAAAGAAAAAGATAAATCATAATTGCCTATCTTAGTGCTATTCTCAAAGTAAAAATCTCTTAAGAGTTTTTTTCTCCTAAGAATATCATGACACACAAAAACAGAATTACTTGCTCATTTTTTTCTAAGTAACTGGATAAAATGTTATAAATTTGAAAAAAAGGATACACTGAATTTTGGAGTATTATGGAGAGTGCTAATTTAAGTAATTAATATATCTCATATGTAAGACTCATGTCCAATGCCTATGTTCATGTTAGCTGGGAGAAGACTATCATACTCAATACTCAATCGTTCTTTATAAAGGAAGACAGGTTGGGGCTGGGGAGATGGCTCAGTAGAACCTGAATTCAATCCCTGGTTCTGCCAAAAAAAAAATGAAGACAGGTTGAAAAGCTGTAGCTCAATTAAAATACTGTTAAGAGATACTGTTTCTCCTCTTTTATCTAACTCAACATGTAGAAGGTATACCAAATTTAATAGTCAAATATATATGTGAAATTATCCTGAAATTAGGATCATTAATTCTAAGAATGCAGGGTATCAAATGTTTTTAGACTCTACAATAAAACTATCTCCAAGACATTTAATGGTACGTCATTTGGCAAATGAAAGTTTCCACAAAGAGCAGTGAGACTTAAAAATTATGTTAGTGAAAAGGCTGAAAAAGACAAAACTATGGATTATGTTGGTTTAATTTTATTTTAAGTTACTATAACACTGAATAAAATGCTGAGAACACCCAATGAAAATGTATTGAGTTGGCAATAGATGATGTCAGTCACTGAAATCACCACCTACATTCCCAAATAACATGAACACTTCAATTCTTGAACCTGATTTAGGTTACTTGCCTAAAGTTACAGTAAAAATAAAATCCTTGGGCATGAGGCATTATTGAACATAGATGAGTTTTGTTTGGCAGTTTTGACTCAAATTATTCTAGTACTTTAACATATTCAGAAAAAAACAGGGAAACACAAGCCTCAACATATTATAATTTTCTAATCGTGCTATGTTTTTCACTATATAAGATTTGAGCAATCTCACAAATATTCAAATAGTACCATACCATGCAACAAGTTCATAGGAAGGACAAAGAAATAAATGCACACATTTGCACACAGGTTCTTACCTTCATGGCATGGATTTCTTCAAGCAATCGTTGTGCCCGTCTTTGATTTTTTAATAGTGCATCATCAGTACCCCTGCAGAAAATGATACATAACCAAATAAAACAATACTTTTAATTATATCAGAATGAAAAATTTTTACTTTAAGCCTATTAAACTTCCCTTTTTTTCCCCACCTTACCACATACACCAATTTTATAAACAAATCCAAGTGTCTTAAACTAGTGAATAAGCACTGTAACAGATTACTAATTGACTTTACCTTCTCCAGCCCCCTTTTCAGAAAGGTTAGTAACACTTTTTTAATCAATCAATCAATCAATCATTTTACATTGTACTTAATGTAACATATGCTTTATGAGCTATAACTAAGTATTGGCTATAAGTTTACTAAATGAAAACTTGTCTCTAGAATTAAAGAAAAATAAGTGTTAAATATCTGATTACAGAGACAAGTTATTTCTGGAACATTGCTTAGAAAAGAAAATTAAATGGGAACAAAACTCACTTGAAGGTTTTATAAATATTCAGACTTAAACTACAAAAATTGTACATACTTTTTTTTATTGACAATGTTAATACTAAAAATGTAAAATACTTGTTTCAGAAAATTTCATGGTACATAATAAACTGATTAAGCACTTAATGGATTTTTTGTTTTATTTTTGACTGTCTCAGGCTGCCATAAGGGTGGGTCTGGTAAGGCCTGAGGAGCTGGGGATCCAAACAAAGTATCCTGTGCCTGACTATATTTGCATAGGCGGGCACTTAAACAAATGGGCTAATTGGCAGATCTCTCAAATTACATAGTAATTCAAGACAAAATGATTTAAAATCTTAACTGACTCCAAGTATTACTACACTGAAATCTGTTATTACCATCTTAATATATTCTCAAAAGACTACATGGAGGGTTTTCATCCTGTTTCCTAGGTACAGTCCCAACCCTATTGACGTAGTAACACTACAGATTCTATATCACTCAGATCATTACCATGTGTAAAATAAGTAGTGAACAAGATATTTAATTATTCCTTTATATCTCACCATCAAATTTTGAATATTTTAGGTAAAAAGCTTTAGACATTTTATTAGTCACAGGATCATTACTTTAAGCAACTGACTTTTTTGACTTTAGCCTGACAACATTCCTGACAAGTTTTCTGATGATCAAAACTCGTATTCTCTTCACTTCTTTTCTCATCTTCACAACCTTTTGGGAAGAAAAACAAAATTAAAGGTACAACTCAGAAACAAATACAATTAATTTTGATGCCATATACTTGGTATACTACTTTAACCACGTTCCTAGTTTGAGGAAATACATGCTCTTTCATAAACAATGGAGCAGTAAATCAAGTCCAAAAGTGACTACGAGGGGCTGAGGAGATGGCTCAGTAAAATAAGCACTTTCCTGGCAAGTGCAAGGGCCTGAGTTCAATCCCCGGTTCCACCAAAAATAAATAAATAAGTAAAAATGACTCTGAAATTACTACAACACTTAATATTTTTCTTTTAGTCTTATTATATTTAACACTTCCCCCCCATATTTATCTAAATGCAATGATGTACGCTCAATGAATATTTGTTAAATAAATTACCTAAAATGTAGGATGCCGATTTGTTAATTCACTGTTTCAAATCAAGTGCATATTAGATTAAAAGAACACAAATAAGCAAAGTTTTCTTCCCATTACATACATTAACATCTTTGGAATTTGTTTCAAAGTTACATATACTTAGGAAACATATTCATACACTATATATAAGTAAAAAGTCTTTCAGACAAGGTTTAATTGACAAAATGAATTATAATGAGCTTATAGTACATTTGTAAGTTAATTCATCGATAGTATAAATATAAGTAATAAATTATGTCTTTAAATATGGTAATAAATGTTTCTAATTGAACTTTGCAGGTACATTAGATTACAGCATACCATTTACCACCAGTAAACTGCACTGGGTAGAGTTGGTCCTCAGTTACACTCTAATCATGAAAAAGTGAGTCTCCAACTCTAAAATTTTCATTTCAGAAGTACTATACTTGTCATTACTGCAGAGAAAATCCACGAAGCAAAATTTTCATGCTTCAGAAACTTAGCTTTAAACAATACCAAAAAATTGCTTTTTTAGTTTAACTTTCTCAGTATTCGTGTACAGCCAGTAGAAAAATTTGAAAAGTTTAGTGTATAAAGAAGTATATTCATTTCACATAAACATTTTTTTCTCATAATTGCTCCCTTGAAACACAGCTTTATTTTCATAAATCTGATGACTAGCAACTTTCTAGTTCAGGTTGTGACCCATCTGTGACCTAGGAATTATGAAACTGCTTGACAACCAAGAAATCATGAGAGGCCCAGACACCCAACGCTGCCACAAAGCCAATGCAGTACTTCTAAGGCCAGGTTTTTTTTTTTCCTTGTGGCACTGGGTTATCTGCCCAGCCCACAAGGCAGTACTTAAAAGCAATACACTGTATGAAATTCTCCAACCAAAAGCAAACATAAGTATCATCACTGGGACTATAGAAACAGTATGATATTGTTTGGGAAGAAAAGAGGAATAAAATGAGCAAGGGAAAAACAGGCATAATAATGGAAATAAAATAAATCAACAGAGAAGAAACAAAATGAAAGAAAAATAGGAGTAAAGACACAAATTCAAGGAAAAATCTTTATGTAATCACAACTAAGATTGCTAAACTTAGCTGAGATATTCCAAACAGGAAAGGAATGTATTTTATGAGATCAAAAGAGAAAAGACTTAAAATGTGTACCACAGACTGTACAAGGTGCTGACAGAACATGTGAATAGCCTGCCCACAAAAATAACCTGGTAAATTCTGAACACACTCAGAGTAACCTGGATCACTTCTTAGGCAAATACTATAATAAGAATGTGATCACAAATCAAGAGAAGCTAATACACCTGCTGGAAAATGACCACATGAGTAGATTAAAAAGAGGCAATTCAGGGCCAGCCAAATAGCTCAGTGGATTAAAGCACCTGCAAGCAGGCACAAGGGCCAAGGGTTCAATACCAGGGCCCGCTGACCCAGCCCCGCCCCTGGGGTGTGCTGAGACAGCAATTGAGACTGGGTATGGTGGCACACGCTCTTAGGAGGCTGTACACAGGCAGATCACTACTAGTTTGATGTAGCAGTGAGACTCTGTGATCATGGTAGGTAAGTATAGTAGTGAGACTGCCAGGTAAGTATAGTAGTGAGACTCCGAACATGCTGTAGACCCTTACCTAAATACAAAAAAGTAAAATAAAATTTAAAAAAGAAGCAATTCCGACACATGAAGAAAACTACAAATAAGCAAAAGCTGGTAGTATCCAACTCAGGCAAATTCCAAAGAAAGAGTTCTCTAGCTCTGAGACTTGAAAATCCAATTTGTCCTAAGATAACTAAATTCTGTGGAACAACAAATCATAGCCCAAAGTGAATCATGCACTAGATTCACTTTCATACCAGCTGATGATGATCAGTGGACAGGAAAAGAATGTTTTACAATGTAAATATAAGTTTAAACTAATGGAAATCTGCTTTTGAGTTTGAGCTATATTTCTGGGTATACAGTAACAGCAAGTTCCTGATATACTTGGTAACCGCTCAGACTGATCTTGAATTCACAGCAATCCTCCTGCCTCAGCCTCCTGATTACAGGTGTGTACCACCCTGTCTGGCTGCCGATACAGTGATTTTGATACATACCTAGATTGACCTGCAACAAAAACTCATCAGAAAAATCTGTATATACATGTGTCTCTTAGAATACATTAGACCTTCTGATTATTCACTGACCTGTAACAGTAATGACAAAACTTTTAGGGTTTTCAATGATATGAACAGCCTGCTGTGGCATGTTTGCCTTAGGTTCACCACCACTGACCTACATTTTAGGCAAATACAACAAAATATAGGACAATACATTCTCATCCTGAAGCCATGAGGAAAAAGGCACTCTCAGATCAAGCTGGTAGAAATGCCAATTGTATATTCTTTCAGGAGGAAAATTTGGCGAACACCTGACAAGAATCCTACTTCCAGGAATCTATTTAGAAGACATATATCCAATAGTAGATAATTATGTAAATGATTTCATACTGCATACAAAGCATATGCACTATAAAGCATATATAAAGTGTACAAAATGTATTTTAAATAAATGTAGAAGGTAGAATTTTAATAAATAATTCTAGACAACTTTCACGTATTACCATGGATAAATCATAAATGTTTGTTGAAAAGTATTAACAGAATGATACTTATTTTACATTAAACAGTGTAACATCACACCCAAAACTTAAAAACACACCAACTGGCTCTGGTGCTTTAACCCAACACTTGGGAGATTGAGGCAGGATTGCCATGAGTTCCAGGTCAGTCTGGACTACACAGTGAGTTCATGGCTTACTCTGACCTACATAGCAATATCCTTTCTCAAAAGTAAAAGAGAGAGAATGAGACAAGAGAGCCAGCCAGCCAGCAAGCCAATCAGACAGACAGACAGACAGACAGAGAACACCAGAAAAATAATGATTATACCTAAGGTAGAAAGGAAGGTAAATGGAATAAAACACTACGTAACAAAACATTTGGTAGCTGCTAAACATAGGAACTACAGTACAAGTGTATTATATTATTTCCATATGTTTGTGATAATGACTTTGTAAAAATCCTAATTTGCTCATTTAGATAATTTATGGTTATTTATCTTATTCCTCCTGCGCAACAATTTAAACTATCTAGAATGCTCAGTAATTACCTAACTTCACCATTATCGGGCATATGCTGCTACCTAGAAAATTTACCAGAACAGTTAACAGCCAAAGACAAACTGATTTTTCTTATAGATTGGATGACCACTAATTTACTATTTCAAAATAATCAAAAAGCATTATGCATCCAATTATGGAAGAGTTTTGCAACTTAATAAACACATATAAACGTGATTCATGCTATCTTTGCATTTTACAATACAGGGAGGAAAACCATATTTTTGGTTTTGTTTCTATCTTTATTCTAGTACTCACCTATTGAAGCAGTATATGCTCCAAGACTAGCAGTAGATGACTCAAACTGTAGATGGCACATTTTCTGTATGTACCATGTTTTTCTACACAAAACTACCTATGATAAATTTGCATTTATACTGGTTAACTAGACACAGAGATTAACAAAATCATATAATAATAAAGTACAATAATTATAATAACATACTAGAATAAAAGTTTGCATTATGTCATAATTACATAGAGGTTACTAGGATATAAGCAAACACAAAGGGCTACATGACTAATGGGACAGAAAGCCAGATGTAGATATCCTGGCCTAATCATAATTCCCAGCCAAGGCTGCATATCACTATGCTCAGAATGGTGAACAATTTAAAACTTCTGAACTGTTTATTTCTGGAATTTTCCATGTAATATTTTCAGAATTGCACTTGACCTCAGTTATGTGATATGACAAAAAGCAAAAAGCAAAAACCAAGGATAAGCATGGGTAAGATAGCTCAATGGATTAAAGTGCCTGCTTAGGCAGATGCTGGGGCTGGGGGTTCAATCCCGGGCCTGCCCTGCTGGCCCTGGCTTCACCCCAGAGTAGTGGTGCGCCCCTATAATCCCAGCACTTGAGAGGCTTAAAAACAGGAGGATCACTCTGAGCCCTATCTGTGCAGTGATATCTACTCAGATCTCCTGTGAGACCTGTACTACATTAAAAAAAAGAAAAAAAAAGTTAAGCAAAGTGTAATGTATTTTAAGAAATGATAGATCATTTTCTAGTGGCCTTATTGGTAATTTTCTATCAAAGAACAGAAATAGTTTTTTAAATTTTATCAATAGAGTTTAAAAACTAAAGAAAAAAATTTCATTTTACAATGAAGTATTTAACAACCCAGACTTCAGAAATATTTTGTAAATTAGTCTTTTTTTTTTTTTAATGCATTTGGCACAGGGTCTCATTATGCAGCTCCCATTGCAGTTCAGATTCCTGGTGATGCTTCTACTTTTAGTCTCCCCAGTGCTGGGATTACAGGTGTGCCCCACTACACCCAGGGGCCAGCAGCATACCTGACACAAATAAATTAGTCTTTATCCTTGAATTTCTTCATAAAAATAAATTAAGAGTAGAACCATGGAATGGTTTTTCCAATTATTAAGAATAGAAGGCATAGGAAAAACCACAAAAAATTCAGGGAAATTTAATAGAAAATTAGACTACAAGCAACTTTTAAAGAAATAACTACATTTAAAATACAATTAGGAGGGCCAGGAAGATAGCTCAGCAGAATAAGTGCTTGCCTTGGAAGCGCTAGGGACTGAATTTAATCTCTGGTTCTGCCAAAAATAAAAAAAATAAAATACAATTAGGGGTCTTGCTAGATAGCGCAGTTGTTTAAAATGCTGTTTGGGCAAATACAGTCAGGTGCATAGGACCATGGTTTTATTCCCAGCTCCAGAAGCTGTGCCAGACCTATCTTTAGGGTAGCCTGAAGTAGCTAAAAAAAAAAAAAAAAAGAATCCTTCTCAAATGAGGAGACAGCTCAGTACAATAAGTGCTTGGCTGGCAAGTACAAGGGCCTGAGTTCAATCCCCGGTTCCGGAAAAACAAAAAAACAAAACTGTAATTAAGTTATGAAATAATAATTTCTGGCCAATAAATCACAGCTACTGAGACTTACAAACTTGGAAATCTGGTGAAATCCACAAATTCTGATCTCTAGAGTCAACAACACAAATATATGCAAAAGTTTAGGCAGTTATAAAGCTTCTATAATATATATGTGAATCCCAGTTAAAATGAAATAGTCTGTTAAGAGTCTGTGCCTAAGGAGAGTTACTGGAGAGAAAAGAGAGAAAATATTCTCTCAGGCTTTCACAGAGAGAAAACTGATTCGGCAATGGCCGTGGCTCAAACACATGGCTGACACTGACAAAGGATCTACAAACTGTGGTACAGGGTTTCAGGATAAATCCTGAGGGGGTTTGACTGACCTTGGCAGATATAAAAGTTACATTTCTAGTTATATAGGTCTTGCTTTATCTTGGTCTTAACCATCCAGCAGAAAAGTATGAAAACAAGGTATAAAAAGTAAAGCCATATGGTGAGCTGTAAAAGGCTCAAGCCAACAACTTCTGACGTTGCCATTCATGTGCATAAGCCACTACTATCACTGACTACTGGACTATATTAGATGATTTAGCTGAATTCATGTACCTACAGTATTTAAGTAGCAAGGGAATACCCATCTCTGACAAAATAAAACAAAAAAAGGGGATACAAATAAAGGACCATATTGCATCGGTATATACAAAATAGTTAGATACAAAATAGATATACAGCTTCTTCTTTTTTTTTTTTTTTTCAGACCTGGGGATTGAACTCAGACCCGTGTGCTTGCCAGGGAAGCATTTATTCTACTGAACCATCTCCCCAGGCCCTACTTCCTCTTAATTTAATGAGAAGAAAGACTTGTACTAATAGTTTTTGGACAGGATATCATGTCTGCATCTTGTACTATGAATAACCACTACAAAGACAACAATATACAATGTATTAATTATTGAAACTGCCCTACTAATCAGTTTTCAAACTGTCTCATTGCTATCTGTTTCTCAATAAAATAAAAGAAAGAAAGAAATAGGCATTAGAGACATGATGGACAAAAATTTAAAGCCAGTCTAAAGGACTGCTCTTGTTTGGTCTTTATCAAAAGCAGCTCAGTGGGTTCTAAGAAATGCAGAGATACTATTAAATGTTTTTGAAAAAAGCACTCTACTCCAGCAGCAGTGTGAACAACAAATTAAAGCTGAGAAGAATCAATTTAAGTACTTGGGAGAGACTACTACAAGAGCTCTCCTTGGCAATATAGTCTGAAACTACCTGGTAATATAATTTAATTTATAACAGTGTCAAAACGACCTGACGGTGAATTTAAACTGTTTAGGATACATTTTGTTTCTGAGAAAGTAGTTCATATTTATTTTTCGCCCGTTTTTTGCGACACTTCTCTCAACCTCTAGGAGCTATTTTATAATAGTAACATATATTGGTTTTATCAGGTTTTATTTTTAATTGTCCTTGTCCTGGCATTTTTTCAATTCTATATGAATTTACACATGATTACTTTTCTCTTTGCAGTTTAAATATTATTTCCATTCTTTTTTTGTCCTTTTATCCTCTCCATACTATAATACAGACTTTAGCGTGTGATGTATATACCTCTTAGTTTCATTTTTTTATTTTTTATTTTTTGCAGAACCGGGGATTGAACTCAGGCCCTCTTGGAAGCGCTTATTCTACCGAGCTATCTCCCCGGCTGGTTTGACAAATTTAATCATTCATCGGGCCAGCATTTATACAGCATGTACGCTGCAGGAATAGGTATATAAAGAAAAACGAACAAGTATTCCAAGAATAGAAAGCATCTTATCATGCAAGGAACAGAGACTAGAATAAAGCTGAGTTAGAAAAATTTTTCTTTAAAGAGCAAACTTTAGCTGTTGTGAAGACTCTTGGCTGTTAGCTAAGTGGAATTTTTTTTTAATGTAACTTGTTTCCTATCGTCACAGTAACCAAAAGTCAAAATTAGGCATTTAGACATCAATCTAAATGTTTTCTGTGCATTCCCAAGGATATCTGACTCACGACCCGATAAGGGGAGTTTCAAACATACCAGTTAAGATTCTCCAGCCCCATCCCTGGTCCTCTACCCTCCACCCGCCCGGAACACCGATCACATGCCCTTTGGAAAGACTCAAAGAAGCTGGTTTTGAGAAGCCCCAAGATCAGCCACAGAGGTTCTGCAACTAGTAGCTCACCTCGTTATTGAGATTCAGAGTTACAGGAGGCGCCATAGTCTACAGATCACGGAAGTAAAGCCGCCGTAAGAGCACATGAACTGCGTCTAACCTCAGCTCTGTTACCACGCCCCTCGACGGCGGCCTTTTTTGGCCAAAACTCCTTCAGTGAGTGCTATAGTCTGAATAAAAAAATAGGGTGATAGGTGAAGAGGCCGACCGGAAACTAGAGGAACTTCCGGCGCTGACCGTGACGTATTGCAATTTTGCGTTCCTCTGTAAGCGAGGCGCGAGTGTATAACCTATCGTATAACCTATCTAATGTAGGTTAAAGCAGTTCATAGTGTTTGGTTTTGTATTTGCCCTGCAGGCTGGGCCTGCTTATCTAAGCTCACTCTCCTTTTTCTTCTCCGAAAGTGGGTAAATTATTTCTGTGAAAGGGTTAGTTTCTGCAGATTTTGTTATTTGGTGTTTGTAAAGATTTCTACAGTTTAGGGCCGGGGAGATGGCTCAGTGGAATAAGCACTTCCCTGGGAAGCTCCAGCACCTGAGTTCAATCCCCGGTTCGGCAAAAAAAAAAAAAAAAAAAAAAAAATCTTACTTAAAGTTACATTTCTTGTCATGTAAGTCTTGCTTTTAACTCGGTCTTAACTATTTTGCAGAAAAGTATAAAAATGGAGGTATATAAAGTAAAGTCATATTAATATACTGAGCTCAAATGAACAACTTATGTGGATAACACACTTCTGCTGTGGATTGCTGATCTGTGTTGCATTGTTTCATTTAATATATATGTATATAGCTATCCATGTTTTGAAAATCTAACATGTGTATTATTGTATGTTACCCTGTTTATGTCATTTTCCTATTTTTTTGCTTCTGTTTTTCACTCTTAAAGTTAAAATACAAATAAAAAAATAAATTCTACACTTTAAACAAGCTCATTATTTTGCTCCTGTTTAGCCGAGACATGGTTATTCCCACTACATTATAAAAATGTTAGAAAACAAAACATTGGATGCAAACCCACTTGCTTCTGCCTATGAAGTGTGGACTGCTTTAAAACAGATCCAATTGGCAATCCACAAAATGTATCCAGGACTGTCATTTGACGCCACTAGGAAGTTAGTCCTTCCATGGGATTGCATATTGATTACCTCCCCTTTCCAGTAAAACAGGGCACTCTCAGAGAACAGCAGACTTGTAAGCCTATTATAGTAAAAGTGAAAAATCATATACTAAAAATTAAAAATAAAGTTAGAAATAATATAGTAAAATTAAAAATAGATAAATAAAAATAATAAAACATAATGGTTGTTATATATTATCATCAAATTTGTTGTTCAACCAGAGATAGGCATGTAAGAATGATCAAATATAGTTAAAACAATAAATGTTCCTTTTGATAAGCGTTGATATCTTTTCCCTTGTCCTTTTCATTTTTAAAATTTATTTATTTATTGTATTTTAGGGAAGGGTCTCACTACTAGATCAGACTCTTAGTGATCTGCCTGTTAACAGCCTCCCAAAAGCTGGGATTGCAGGCATGCACCACCACACCCAGTCTCAATTGCCATCTCAGTGGGCCCGGGGGATTGAACCTCAGCCCCTGCACTTGATTGTAGGCCCTTTAATCCACTGAGCTATTTGGCTGGCCCCTAAAATTAAAAAAAGAATATAAGAATAATAGATAAAACATTAGAAGCAATACACATTAAACAAAAAACAGTAGCGAGGGCTGGGGAGATAGCTCAGTACATAAAGCACTTGCCTGGTAGGGGCAAGGGCCTAAATTCAATCCTCAATTCTGCAAAAAAAAGAGAGAGAAAAGTATTCAACAGTGGTTGTTACATTGCACATTGCTGTCTTCAATGTAGTTGTTCATATTACAGATACTAGTATATAAAATTGGTCAAAGTAAAAATATCAAGCATTAACTGATACCATCAAAAAACTGATACAAATTAGTAGTACAATCCTCTCTGCTAGCCTCTGTATATATTTACATGATTTTTTCCCTTACCCTTTTCCCTATATTTGTTTCCTCATCTCAATTGTTTATTCCTTATGTTCAGTTTCTTTCCCTTTTACTGTTATCTATTGTACCTTTCCATTTTTATTTGTTCTTTCAGGTTCTTCCACTAGGGAAATAATTTGATTTTTACACATGTAAGTCTGATTTGTTTCACTTCTAGCAATGTTCTCTAATTGCACTCATTTACCTATAAAAGTCTCAAGTTTACCTTTCTTTATAGCTGAGTAATGTTCCATTGTATAAAACTACCACATCTTTTGTATCCATTACTCAGTTGATGGGCATTTGGGTTGTTTCCAAGATTTATCTACAACAAATTGTGCTGCTGTATACATGGGTGCACAAATATCATTGTGTTATGGTGCTTTCAGTTCTTCTAGAAAAATACCCAGAAGAGAAATAGCTGGGTTAAATGGGCCTTCTGTCTATACACTGATTTCCGTAATTGTACCAGCTTACATTCCCACCAACAGTGGGAAAAGGCTCCTTTTTACCACAGCCTCTTCAGTATTTGTTAATGTTTGATTTCTTTATGATAGCCATTCTTTCTGGAGTGAGATGGAATCACAGCGTTGTTTGAGTTTGCATTTCTCAGTTGACCTGTGCTATTCAACATTTTTTCATGTATTTATTTGCCATTTGTTTTTCTTCCACTGAGAAGTGTGTATTCATCTCAGATACCCAGAGATTCTAATCTCTGTCTATGCCCATGTCTTCAGGAATTATATCTACTTTCTCTACTAGTAGTTTTAGTGTTTCAATTTTAATATTCAAATATTTGATCAATTTTGACTACAGTTTTGTGCATGGTGATAGATATGGATCTATTTTAAGCCTTTGGAATATGAAATGCCAGTTTTTCTGACACCATTTGTTAAAGAGACCATCTTTCTTATGGTGAACCTGTTGGTTACCTTCATCAAAGATAAAGTGGCTTAGTGTGTTTGCATCTTCTAATCTGTTCCATTGATCCTCAGGTGTGTTTTTTGCCAGTACCATGCTGATTTTATCGTTATAGCTTTATATTACAATTTCAAGTGAAGGATTGTAATGCCTTTGCCTTATCTTTGTTAGCCAAGATTTCCTTTGCTATTCTATGTCTTTTCTGATTCCAAATGAATTTTAGGAATGTTTTCTCTAGATCTGTGAAGTATGCTGATTGTATTTTAATAGGGGTTACATTAAATCTGTATAACAATTTTAGGAGTATGGCCATTTTCACAATGTTGGTTCTTGTTATCCAGGAGCAGGGAATATCTTCCCATTTTCTGAAATCCTATGTGATCTCCTTTTTTTCAGAGTATTGTAATATTCACTGTATATATCATTTACTTCCTTTGTTGGATTACTTCCTAAGTATTTCGGTTTTTTATATGCTATCGTGCAAGGTGTGGTTTCTCTAATTTCTCTCTCAGAGAGTTTGTTTGTGTAGAGGAATACTATTGATTTTAGGATGTTGACTTTGTATCCTGATATGCTAATGAATTTATTCTAGGAGTCTCTTGATAAAGCTTTTTGGATCATCCATGTAGAATGTCATATCATCTGTGAATAATGATAATTTTACTTTTTCCTTTCTAATTCTTATTTCTTTTATTTTTTCTCTCTTGTCTAAGTGCTTTGGCTAAGACCGCACAGCACACTAAAGCACCTGCTTAGGCAGAGCACAGGGGCCAGCGTTCCATCCCTCGTATGCTGTGCTGGCCATGCACCAGGAGCACACTGAGACTGGTGTGTAGTGTGGGAGGCTGAAAACAGGAGAATCACTGTGAGTCTGATCAGTGTAATAAGACCCTATAGACTCTGTACTAAAAATACAATTGTCTTGTATTTTTACTAATTGTCTTGGCTATTGTTTCCAGAACTATATTGAATGGTGGTGGTGATGAATGATGTCTTCTGTTTGATTTTGGAGTAAAAGTTTTCAGTTTTTTTCCATTTAGAATGATGTTGCCTATTGGATTGTCATAGATGGCTTTCATAAGATTGAGCTATAGGCCTTCTATTCCAATTTTCAGTAGTTTTTTTTTAAATCATGAACAAGTATTGGGCTATGTCAAAAGGTTTTTCTTTGGGGCAAGGGATATAGCTCAGTGGCATAAGCACCTGCCTGGCAAGCACAAGGTCCTGAGTTCCATCCCTGTTGTCACCAAAAAAAAAAAAAAAAAAAAAAAAAAAAAACCGAAAAAGAAAAAGATCTCCCTCCCCCCCAAAAAGGTTTTCTGCCTATGTTGAACTATCCCTGCATCACTGGGATGATTCCCACCTGGTCATAGTTTATAATCTTGATGATTTGTCACATTTTATTTGATACTATTTTATTGAGGACTTTTGCATCTATGTTTATGAGGGAGATTGACCTATGACTTCCTTTTTCGGTTGGATTTTTCTCTGATTTTGGTATCAGTACAATACTTGCCTCCATGGGGCCGGGGAGATGGCTCAGTGGAAGCATAAGTGCTTCCCTGGCAAGCACAAGGGCCTGAGTTCAATCCCCAGTTTTGAAAACAAAACAAAACAAAACAAACAAAAAAAACACTAGCCTCCAAAAATGAATTGGAAAGTACTTCTTCCTTTGCAATGTCATTGAAGAATGTATTGGGATTAATTGGTGCATTGGGGTTAAATCTTCTCTAAATTTCTTGTCAAATTCAGCTGTGAATTCAGCTGAACTTGGGTTTTTCTTTGTTGTTAAGTTTTATATTACATTTTTAGTTTCATTGACTGATATTGAATAATTCAGAATTTTTATATCTTCTTGTTTCAGATTTGGTGACTTATTTATGTATTTTAGTTTAGTTTGGTAATTTATACATTTGTAGGAATCTGTCCATTTCTTCTGTGTTTTCTATCCTGTGAGAGTAATAATTTTTGCAGTAGTTATTGATGATTTTCTGAATTTCCATAGGATCTGTACTAATTTTACCCTTTTTATTTCTTATTGATTGAATTTGGGTTTTTTTATTTTTAAATGAGTTTGGACAGGGGTTTATCAGTTTTTAATCATTCAAAGAACAACCTCTTTGATTCATTAATTTTTTGGACTTTTAGGTCTCCATTGCATTAATTTTCACTCTGAGCTTTAAAATTTCCTCCCATCTTTGAGCTGTGGGCTTGAGGTTTAATTTTCTGTTCTTTTTCTAGGTGCTTGAGGTACAACATTAGAGTGTGTATTTATTCTTGCTCTGTTTTCATGATGTGTGAGTTCACTGTCATAAATTTCCGTCTGAGAACTGCTTTCATTGCATCCTGCAAATTCTGGTAATTTATATTTTAATTTTTGTTGGGTTAAAGATTGTTGGGATCCATGGAAGCTGGAAAATTGACAAATGTGTAAAAGTAGGACTAGGCCTCAGTGCCTAAAGCTTTCAAGCTATCAAGCTACCTCAGTCCTGGGAAAAACATCTTGACTAGTTAATGTCAGGTATTAGTCACTAGGCAACCTTGTGTCATGTGTTAACTAACTTTGCAAAGGTATAAAGAAACTTCCATACTGTTGCTCTGTGGGTTGTTTTGTTGTAGGCAGATGAATTAGATAGAAATATTATAGGCAGTCAGACATAGGGCCAGGCCTTCAAGGAGACGACATGGAAGACAAGGTGACTTTGCAACTTGGAAAGGATGGACACTCCCATATCGGCCAGACTTCAAGACCAAGACAAAAGAGGGAAAACAGTTACATACTTCCCTACTGATGGACATCAGGGATTGATATTCTAAATAGGTATCAGTTACCTTGAAAGAGCCCAAATGAGTCACTAGCCAATCCCCAACATGAAGAGACCCTGTCCCATATTCATGCCCACTTGCTATATGACTCACTTCCCCATTTAGTACGGGATTTAATCAATTTTACCTGAGTAATGGTGTTCGTTTTGTCCCGCCTCTTGCTCACCTAAGTGAGTTCCCATGTTTTCCCCACCACCTTAGACATGCCTCACCACATGGTTTTCCTCTATAATAAATTCCCTGGAAGAGATAGCTTCCCAAGACCACCCACTTTGGGTCCCCTTCCTGTCCTTCTCTCAAGCAGAAACTTTCTTCCCCTCCCCCATAAATATATTCCACTCATAACCTCTGTTTGTTCCTAAAATTCATTCTTCAGTTTTAGAGAACACAAACTTGTCTCAGGTACCTTTCAGGTTGGGAGATCATTTTTTCCTCTATATCATTTGGAGGTCATCTACCCCAAGATCATTTGTTCCCTGTGTCAGTTTCATCACCCAGACAAATGAGCTACCAGCTAACCTAGCTGTTGTCTTCTTGTCTATCTTTTCCTCATTCCTGCTGCTGTTTCTTCCTGGGCACAACAGATCACACTGAGAGACCAAATAGTCCTAACATTTGGCATCCAGGCAAGATACCCAGTATGAGTTAAGTGTGGGCAGCAGGAGCACTTCCAAAGAGCACCCATAAGGGAGGGAAGTGAATTGGTTAGAGCCAGTATTCAGCACAGGCATATATTGGAACTGGGGGGTCAAGGCTCTTTAGGGCCAGAAACGGACTCATTAGAGCAAGAGGGAAAAATGATATTAAAAAGAGAAATAGGTTTGAGAGAAGCCAAAATGGCAAAAGTTATAATGAACTAAAAATGGGACAAATAGCAGGGGCCATGGGTCCCATCCCTGACCTGCCATCCATGAGACCTGCTGAGAGCTTGATTGAGACTGGTAGTGGTGGCACATACCTGTAATCCTAGTGCTTAGGAGGCTGAAAATCAAGAAGTATCACTACAACAAGCCTTATTGTGTAGTGAGACCCTGTAGACCCTGTACTAAGTACATTAAAAAATAATAATAATAGGACAAATAGTCTCAAGAATCAGAGATGTATGGATGTTGAAGTGGTTGTGGCATGCTTGATTCTTGTATTTACTTTTGTTTTCTAGATTGTGGTTAGAAGGGGTTTTTCAAAAACTGAGGATTTAGATCACAGCTGCTCTTTAAAACCAAGTCCCAAGCAAGAACAGTACACAAAGGAGGGAACTATGGTACTCAAAAGAATAGAGTATACATAGGCTGGCCAGATAGCTCACAAAGTGCAGGGACCAGGTTGGATCTCCAGTGTACTGTGCCAGCTCTGCCCACAGGACAAGCTGAGACTGGATGTGGGTTGACAGGAAGTTTTAATTCTTTTACGTTTTAATTTAGGAGTTTTCAGCCTCCCTGTCATCCCAGCTCTTGGGAGGCTGAAAACAGGAGGATCACTGAGTATGATCTATGTAGTGAGACTCTGGTCTACAGAGTCTGTACTAAATGCATAAACTAAAAAAGAAATATCAGAGACTAGAGCTTAAACCCTCTAGCCTTGCCCCATCAAATAAGGAAAGAGCAGTGGGAAGATGAAAGGGACCCTTCCCCACCAGAGAAATCTTTCCCCCTAAATTGCATTTTCAACACTGGATGGTTTATAGAGAGCCACAGGCTGCAGTCCCAGCCATGGCATCTTGGAGAAATTTTGCTGAGTCACAGACTCAAACTTGTGCCTCTAGGGAAGTAGAGCCAATTTCTTTATCTCTGTGGCAATTGACACTAAAAGAAGCCAAATAAGCAGTGAGTCCCTGGAGTGTTTTCAGCATATCTACCCTGTTTCTGAAGTTCAAGTCCCTAATAATCTGGGACAAGATGTATGTCTTCATGTGTGAAAGGTTGCTTTCTGCTTTGTGCTGTTCTGCCTTGAACCCAGCTGAACATGGACTGAAACCTCCAGTACCTGTAGCTAAGAATGGAGCAATGGGTATGGAGTTGGACATTGAGTTTCCTCTAATGGTGTTCCTGTCTTAATGCATAACATAGTAGACAGGACCATAGACATGACTGAGGGGTTGTGTGATTTTACATTTAGGAACAAATTAGGAACCTTAATCCTGCAGCAAATCACAGACTCAGGAATGATTTCCCCAATGAGAAGATCCCTACCCTAAGGGAAGCCATTGCAGAGTGCCTAAACTATAACCTCACCACACCATCTTTTTTTATGTCAAAGGCCATGCAAATATGGCAACTGATGCTGTTAAGAAGATACATATGGAATTTCCATCTGCTTATTCTTGCCAGAAGTTTTCTATAAGATGAGACAAACAGATCAGGATATCATAACAGCACTAACTCATAGACTTGGAGCCTGAACTATACAGGAGATGGAAAACCTTGTTATGAAACTTTCTAGAAGCAATCCATATTTGTGGGACTATCTGAAGAAGTGGTCAGCTGAAGGAGTCCACGTTGTTGGTTGGACTGTCAACAACTTTGATGAGAAAAGTTACTATGAATCCCACCTTGGCTCCAGTTATATCACATATAGCATGTTGGAAGATTGTGCACTTAATTTCTAGACTATTCCTAGGCAAGAAACAAGGGTTCAGAAACCACACGTCAACCTCATACAGGGATAGTAAAGTACTTTTGGCTAGTCCAGCCCTGGGAGGATCAGTGGCTAGCAATAGCCAGTAATTGCATTCTTTTCTGAATAAACCAAAAGCAGGTGTTACTGCCAGGCTCCGTAGAGTGCCTGCATGCATCAGTGTTGCTCTCAAAAGTCTGGGTCTGAGCAAAGCTACCCCAACCCCCACTGAGCGACACTGAGACCCAGTGAGGATAAGCAGGGTGACTTGTGCCCATGGGAGTGCAGGGGAAAATGCATGGGACTTGCATGATCATTTGGAGCTGACATTTTAAAGCCATACTTAAGCAGTGTACTTATTTCAAATGTTTGTATAGAGCTGTTAACAGTGTACTGTACATGTGAAACTTGTGACCACACTAATAAAATCATTAAAAGGAGTGAGAAAGGAAAATGCATAGCAAGCACCTATCCTCCCTGAAACTCCCTGAGTTTGGGAAGCCACATGGTGTGATGCATTAAAGCCTTGCTATGCAGCAACCACAGAGAGAAGGAGGTGCTGGAACCAAGTGGAGTAAGCCAAACACCACTGGGGGTAGAGCTGAACATCAGGCTTATTAGGAAGCTTTACAGCCTCAACAGCATACAGGTACACTGGGAAAAACTTCCAAGGACTCATTACCCTCATTTTACAGATGAGATGATGCCAACTTGTGGATGGACAGCACCCAGCTGGTGATGTGGCAAGATAATGGCTATTCTACCAAATTAAGGAATTAAGGAATGAGACATTCCTTAATTTGGTAGCATAGCCATTATCTATCTCTTCAATAAAACCTTGAAATCCACATACAAGATGTAGACTGAGGGTACCATTGGAAAAGTGAATGTAGATCTAAAACCCCTGTGGAATGCCGGCCAATTCAGGGAAACTTCCATTGGGGCCTGCCTCGGGCCCCATCAAATAATGGGGGTGTTTTCCCCTCCCCTGCCACATGTGTCTCTGACCTCTGGCCAGCAATAACTGGCAGTGGAGGCTTGCACCCCAGTTCCTCTTCTAGATTCCTATTAACCTCTGAAATGGGACCCCAAATTATTCTTACTGGAGTATATGAACCTATGCCTCAGGGTACAGTGGGACTCCTGCTAAGCCGCAGCAGTCTCACTTTTCTTTCTTCATTTATGTTTTTAGCATAGGGTCTCACTATGCAGCCTGGATTTGTAAGTGATCCTTCTGTTTTCAGACTCCCCAGCACTGGGATTACAGATGTGTGTGCCACCACACTAGAACTCATTTGCTGGTTCACCACAGAGCTGGCTGGCATATGGGACTTGGGATCGAACCCTGATCCCTGTTCTTCCCAAAGCAGGCACTTAGGCAACTGAGTTATCTTGCTGGCCAGCAGTCTCACTTTGAAAGATCTCCAAGTTTTGCCTGAAGTCATCCATGCTGATTATATAGGAGAAATCAAGGTTTTTATTCAATCTACCCAAACCATTGCTCAAATCATCCCATATACTCCTGTTGCTTAATTGGTTATTTTTCTCTTGGCAAAAATTGAAAAGCTTATAAATAATAGAAAACAATTAAAGGGTTTTGGATCGTCTCACACTGATAGGTTATGGCCCTAGTATGAATTGTTGAATTATGGTGATTGATATGGCTGAAGCCCTTAAAACAACAGTTTAATCTTCCCAATGAACACTTCCCCACTCCAGCCCTGGGTGCAACTTCCTTTGACCTCTCCACCCCCCTCCCACAAGGGAACCACAGGTCCTTCTATGTCACTAAACCTGCCCCTCAAACTCCACCCTTAGCGAAAGTCCATAAATTCTTAGGCTCCCGTCTCAGGTCAGGTCGAGTATCTGCCCATCTCCCTGCCCTTGGTCCTCTCCACTTGTTTAGAGTTAATAAAGGCTTCCCCTCCCCCCATTTCTGCTTCTCTGCTGCACTGTCTCCACTACCACCATCGCTGTTGCCTCTAAAACTATCACACAACTATTGAGTTCAACAGATCAAACAAAATGGCCCGAGATGAAATTCACTATTCAAGGAAAAATATGTAAAGGGCTCTTCAGAGTCCAGGCTAACCCTTACACTATAGAACCTCCTTGTAAAGGGTTTTTCAAATGCAAGTGTGAATGGCCTCTGGGCAGAGCAAACAAATATGTTGGATTATTGGCCTGGAGGGATGGAATGTATACAAAGTGCCATTCCTCTAGGGTTAGTGCCTCTCAAAAAAAGTAAGAAATAGAGTGGTTCTCTATCTCCATTACCACTGACACTAAAAACCTTTTACATTTAACCCTTAAGGTGCTGAATTTACAAGGTTGTTTCCATCTTAAAGATAAATTTGCTTTTAAAAGAAGATATTTCTGAAAATTTACAATAATAAGGATATTTTAAAAGGTTACTTAAAATTCTTTTAATTCCTAGTAAGTTTGATTGCTTGTTTTACAGTCCTAATTTTATCTGGTATAAAAAAGCTTTGATATTTTGCAAACAAGTACAAAGGTTTGGAGCGCAATCTAAAAACAATGGGGTTAAGACAGTCACTTGATTGACAGCCCATTTAAATGGTGGCAGGCCTAATAGTGGCCTCCAAAGGGGTACAAACTGTATAAGTTCTTCATATTTGGCCAGCTTATTAAACAGAGACAGATTGTGCCCCAGACTATTCAGGTCCAGGTTAAACATCTTACAATCCTAAATGATTTTCAGATTTTACTTGGTAATAATAATTGGCTCTGCCCTTCTCTTAAGCTAACTACTCATGATTTAAGTCCTTTTGACATTCTCAAGGTACACACAGCTCCTACTTCTAAAAGAACACTTGCACCAGAAGCTAAAACTGCCTTAGATAAAGTTAATCAGGCTCTTTCTAATGCTCAGCTCTCCAGAGTTGACCCATCTTTGCCAATGCTTTTAATTATTTTCCCAAGTCAGTATGTGCCCACTGGGGTTCTTTGGCAGTCACATGGACCCTTACAATGACTTCTTATGCCCCATATTCCACATGAAACTGTTAAATCCTTTCATGATGCTGTGGCAGAACTGATTATACATGTATAAATCTGTGCAATTTAGTTCCTTGGTCATGAGGTACAAACTATGATTGCTCCCTCTTCAGTTCAACAAACATGGTTATGGCAATTTTCTTCCTTTAAGCAATCTGTACTGGGTAACTTCCCTAGTGTTACTGACTACCATTATCCTTCAGATAAATTAATACAATTTGCTTCTCTTATACCCTTTGTCTTCTCTTCAAAAATAAGTTAAAAGGGCTGGTGAGATAGCTTAGCAGACTAAGTGCTTGCTTAGGCAAATGAAGGGACTGGAGTTCAATCTCTGGTACTACATAATGTGCTGGCCCCACCTCCCAGCGTGCTGAGCTGGTGACCAAGTCCAGGCATGGTGGCGCACACCTGTAATCCCAGCACTGGGGAGATTGTGTAGTGAGGCCCAGCACAAAACACACAAAAAAAGTTCAAGGGCTGGCCAAATAGCTCAGTGGATTAAAGTGCCTGCAAACAGGTTCAAGGGCTAGAGGTTTAATCCTTGGGCCTGCTGGGCTGGCCCCACCCTCAGGGCTCACTGAGATGGCAACTGAAACTGAGCATGGTGGTACACGTCTATAATTCCAGCTCTTAGGAGGCTGTAAACAGACAGATCACTAAGAATCTAATCTAGTAGCGAGACCCTGAACACCCTGTTGACCATTCATTAAAATGCACGGAAAAAAAAGTTCAGTCCTTATAACTGGCGTATTTCCATCTTCATGGATGGATTGGCTTCAGGTTGAGGAGTAACATAACCACCTCTTCTTCCAGAATAAAGGACATAGATTTCTCTTCTCCATAAAAGACTGAATTAGGGGGCAAGGGAGATGGCTCAGAAGAATGCACGCTTCCCTGGAAAGTGCAAGGATCTGAGTTCAATCCCCAGTTCCTCCAAAAAAAAAAAAAAAACCCAAAACAAAACAGACTGAATTACAGGCAGTCATATGAACATTCAAAATCAGTCATCCACCCCAGTTAACCTCTTTTCAGACAGTGCTTATGTCTGTAGTGGTGGTACATTGAAACTGCCACTATACACACTAGTCAAGAAAATATTTGTCATTTATTTCACACTTTTACACTGTCCAGGTTGTCATACAGTCATGTCATGCTCTTTGTTTTATTAGTCATATTCACTGTTACTCTTAATTGCCAGGACTCCTTACTGGAGAGAATGCTGTTACAGACAGATTGCTGGGTGCTGTCACTGTTACTCCCTCAGATTCTATTAAAAAAATTTCTGTGTCTCATGCCATCTTTCATCACAATGCTTCTGCCTTACATAAACAGTTTCATTTGACCAGAGAACAGGCCTGGGAAGTTGTTAAACAATGTTCTTTATGTATAACACACCTACCCTTACCTCCTGTTTCAGCCTCCCCA
>PVKA01003731.1:76770-106654 GCA_004027165.1 Ctenomys sociabilis | reverse complement strand
AAAAAAAAAAAAAAAAGAAAAGAAAGTAGCAAAGGTGAAGCAGAAATGGGATAAGAACTTAAAGATAACTCTGATTCTTTCACTCATTGCTGGTGATTTTTCCAATTGTCAGTGGATGTTTGGGTTAACATACTACCTTACATTAATAGTAAGACATGCCTGTAATCCCAGCACTCGGGAGGCTGAGGCAGGAGGATTGTTGTGAGTTCGAGACCAGCCTGAGCTACAAAGTGAGCTTAAGGCCAGCCTGAACTGCATAGTGAGACCCTGTCTCAAAAAGACATAATAACATACATACTTGTTTTTATTAATAAGCATGTACAAATCATCTGGCTATTGAAAAGCCTAAAAATGTGTGATTTACATTGTTTCAGTTTGGACTAATGAAGATTAGCTGCACTACTAATGGGGTTCAGCATGGTACTTCAATACACACACATGTGCACCCTTCAAGAGCTCAGCTGGTAGAGCAGAGGACTGCATTAAATACAAACACAGTGTAAACCAATCCAATCCACCACTACATGCCTAACACTCTTTCCAGTCTCTAGTAATTTCTATTAGATAATTTGGGTGGACATTTTTTCAGAGAATATATGTTTACCCTATATGATTAAATCAAGTTCCATCCCTCCATCCCTGTTTTATTAATGACAGGATCCTGACTGATTCTTATTTTGGGTTGAATAATATTATTTTGCCTATGTATACTAACTTTTCTGTATCAATTCATTTGTTGATATGTATTTAGACTGATTACATCTTAGCAATGGTGACTACCCACATTAAGCATGGTTACGTAGGTATTTCCTTGTTCCACTTACTGTTCTTTGGACATATGCCCAAAAGGGTGATAACTGATTTAATTATCTTCACAAGAGAAAAATTCAAATGCAAGAGAAACATAAGAATTGCCTAAGAGGATCCTGGCTGCCAACTTAGACTGAAATTGTATAGCATGGGGGTAGGGCCATCGGGAGCATTTATATCTGATAGCAAGAGGTATTTAAGACATTGACTTATGATCCACACATGAATTATGGTCATATTTACAATTTCCACAAGTATACCAAAGATGCTGGTTTAGAATAAAATCTAGACTTAGATTACTGTTTTTTTGTTTTTCTTTGTAAAAGATACTTTAAAAGCAAAACAAGTCTGTGGGCCAGCCTGATAGTTCAGGGACTAAAGCACATGCTTGGGCAGAGTGCAGCGGCCAGAGTTTGATCCCTAGCATGCCATGCCACCCGGTCTGCAGGGCATGCTGAGATGTTGATTGAGAGTGGGCGTGGTGGCACGCGCCTGTAATCCCAGCACTTGCAAGGCTGAGAACAGGAGAATCACTAGGAGTCCCATCTATGTAGTGAGACCCTGTAGACCCTGTCCTAAATACAGGGAGGAAAAAAAGCAAAACATGTCTGAATGATCTTAATTATTAAAATAAACATAAATTTTGTAAGAATTCACTTAACTGAGTTATCATCACTTAACTAAGTTATTATATCAATAATTGATTATCCTGTAAACTTTTTATTCCACTATAAAATCTCAGTTACTAAATGACCTTATTAGCTTGAAATAAAGTTTAGGAAGTAGATACTCCCAAATTTGCTTTCAAGCTGAATCACTGACTCACTGACCCTCAGGGGTGAAGAAAAAAGAAAACTAAATGCCTATTTCTAGGCTGTTATAAGCCATATTGACTAAGTCAATCTAACATAAAAAGAGGATCTACCACCATTTAATAGCAAAACAGAGTAAAACCCATCTGAATTTCACATCAACATATAATTATACAATCACACCAGGGGGCGCTCTTAACACTGAAATGATGAATGACATATTTTACAACACGTGGTGGCCAAATGAAAGATTTTTCTATGTGGTACATAAAACAAGTGCTTATTGCTTGAAAATGTTTGCTGGCAATACAGCTCCTTTGGCATTCCAACTGTTTTCATAGTTAAGATTACCAAGTTAGTCCATCAAGTGAAACATTTTCTGCTGACAGAAAATATTTTATTTTGGAGACATACTTAGATTGGCATCTGTCTCTTCCTGTAGTTGTACTGATTCTCAATAACAGACTGATAAAGACCATATACAATTTTTAAAAAGGGTTTCAGGATGAATTTAACTTTGAAAAAATTTTCTATTACACTTTTAGGGGCTTTTTTTTCCCTACTGAAAAAAAAGATGATTGTCAAATTGTATCTAAAATTGAAATTATTAATGAAATGTTTATCTACACAATATCAGCCTTTCTCATTTATTGTCCTTACCTGGTACAGACAATGAATGCCAAGTCCTCTCCGCAGAAAGATCAAGATCTGGCTTCCTAAAAAGAAAATCATATAATCAGTATGATATTTTTTTAATTTTTTTTTATTTTATTGAACTACAAATGTCAATCAGACAGTTTCAAGACACCTTAACAATACAGATTCGATAAATTAATACAATGCAAACTGTTTTCATAATGTCTTGTTATTGTACAAGTTGCATACATATTATATTTACAGATATTATTTTAGCAGATATCTCTTATCAGTGAATTAAGAGTGTAGCTGCTTACTTATTTTTTATACCTGAATTATATCAAAAATTCAATAATTATTTTCCTAGTTGATGACCGTAGTACTAGAAGCCAACATAATATCCTGTCCAACCACCATTAGTGCAGATCTTGCCTCTCATAGAATTATGTAGAAGCACAGCGTTATCTATCCCAACTGTACTGTCTATACACACACATCATGATTTTTCTTTCTACACCCATTCCTTTGTCTACACCTGTCAAAGGTGGGCACTCCATTGACATTCAACTAACTTAGGTGCTGATAATCAGTATGATGATTAAGAGAACTTTTTAAAAAAGGATTAGTATAGGATATGAAAAGTAAATACTTTCATATAAAGCACATGTAGGTAGGATACACTTTATGAAGTAATTCAAAGCAACACAAAGTACGTGAAAGGGTGAGAGGCTAAGGGTTTGTGTTCCTAGAGTAGAGAAGCAGTTTGTAAGGTTTTTCTCAACACATGTATTTGACAGTGGTCACCTTCCCCACAGTTTCCTGCAGAAGTCAGCATCCTCCTGTGGCTGAGAGCAGATACGAAGCGTTTTGGCCAAAGTTCTCAGGTACAGCTACACAGTACTCAGGGTCCTCTGTGATGTGAACTCAGGAAACAGGAATGGGCTTCTCTGCTTCCTGTGTTCTTAACCCAATTCTCCATCTTTCTGATACTTCAAATACTATTGGAAGTTCTTTGTTTTATAACAAAAATAATAAAAAAATATATTTAATACCTTATACATGAATGATATAAGTCCAACCCCAGAAAGCAGATTTTAATATGATTTTAGAGACTATTTGGGCACTCTCCCAATCTGTTAGATGTGCCCAGTTTCTGTCTCACAATGCGGAAAAATGGCCACAAGGACAAAGGAGGTGAATAATAGAAAAGTTGTATTAAGAGAAAGCTCTGAGATGCAGGAGGTGTGCAAAGGGTGGTTACCACTGAGTTCTTGGTTTGTTTTTTTATAGAGAAATCACACTGCAGAGTACCTTCGGTCAAACTGCAATCAGCCTAGAAGATGCAACTATAGTCACTTAGCTACTACTGATCCAATATAAAAGCAAGGCATGGAGAGAAGAATAAAAGCATTTCTGGGTGAGTCAGAAGAGTCAGTGTTCAGATTATCCGTCTCCACCATCATTACATTGCTTTCATATTTTTGTTATATTGTTCAGGCTTTTTCTACCAGATAATGCTGGCAACAGAATAGCCTGGGGCACTTCTCTCCAGGGAGGCTAACAAACCTAGAGGTATCTGTATTCTGGGGCCTAGTGAATAGTGAGTGAGCCCTTGATCCCAGGCCTGGTTTGCCTCACCTATATCTCAACTCTATTTTGGGCCTGGTCCCTTACTAACTGCCTAGCAACCTCTACGTGACTTAGCTATCTGTGACTGGTGGACAGGAAGAAAAGAGGATCATGATGAAAGAGAATAGGCTGTAAAGAAGAAAATCCTACAGGAATGATATGTTAGGAGATGAATGTGTTTTGTTTTAAAGTAAGTTTGTGGTAATTTGTTTCCTACTAGTAAAAAGTAATAAAAGTCCTAAGTTACTCCATTATTTAAAGTTCAAGAAGGTATGAAACAGTAAAGAAATGACCCACAAAGAAAAGTCCAGTGAAATACAGGAGAAAACAAAAGCTTCCACTCTAAGAAACAAAAGGCAAAGGGCAAGCTGAATATGGGTGAAGTTCCATAAGCTGCTAGGTGATCAATAATCAAAAGGAGGACAGAACCCATGTTCCCTGCTGCTACTCTAGCCTCAGAGTACTCTACTTTATTCCTTCTAAAAGAAGGTGAAAAGAGTTACTAATGTTTTATGCAAATGGGTAGAAGCCAGTAAATAGTTTGGATCTTTATGCCATCGATGATCATTCACTAACAATACCAGTTCTTAGAATATTTATAGCTAATTTCTAACACTGATGAATTTTCCTGCAAATTCTTTGGAAAGAGAGAAGGTCCCTGTAATCTACCCAGCTGTTCACCGCCAAGTAAATGACTGTCAGCCTTATTAGACTCACTGGAAGATCCAATTAGTTCCAGAGCTGTGATAAACTGTATATAATGCTTTGAAGGTTGGTATTTCAAATCTAGCTAACAATTTCTATCAAAGTTGGTTTATTTTAATTACTAATTAGATAGCCTAATCTATTTAAAAAGTTTCATTGTTATAAAATATATTCAGATTGGCTTTTAATGCTCCTAAAAATAATCAACAGAACCAAATCTAATGAACATGTTTTATGGCATGGACATGAGGTAACTTAGTGGACTAGTTAATTTAGGTTAGCTTAGGAAAGCAGCTCCCTGCTGCTTTTGGTAACTTCTAAAATTTGTATATAAATGTCAACTGCACACAGACTGCTATGCCTTAATGTTACTAGGATTTAGCTGTTATCTAAGATTCATCATGAACGTCTCATTTTCTTGTTAATATTTTCAAAGCTGTTTCCTCTACATTCATCTATAAAGATTTATTGAACATCAGTCACACAGAGGGACAAGTTTGAATTAAAGTATTAAAGCCCTTGGGTTTTTTTTGTTTTGTTTTGTTTCCTTGTTTTTTTTTTTTTTCTTTGGTGGACCCCGGGGTTGAACTCAAGCCCTTGCACTTTCCAGGGAAGTGTTTATCCCACTGAGCCATCTCTCCCAGCCCTCAAAGCCCGTTTTAGAGGACACATCTCAAATATGTCCCTTTATGGCTTTGATATATTTTATCTCTATATGTATACATGCATAAACAATATACAGATTACTGAACATGCATATACATCTACACTCCCATATACTCTACAATGCAACTCTCACTTTGTAATGGACTTTTCTCCATTAACAAATAACAAGGCTCCAGTAACAGGGCTAAATGATTAAATCAGTTGCTCTTAAACTCTGCTTTAGTCTTCACTCGTGTCAGTAACATCCCTGACATTGTCATCCACAAAAAACCTTAAAACTCGATTAAAGCATAAAGGAATTTTCAACTTATTACTGGGATCTTCCATGTTTTCTTTTATATGCCTCTCCACATTTGAATATATGCTTTTATCGGCCAGGACTTCCTATTAGATTTTCTTTGTTGAAAGTGCTTGCATAACCATTCAATAACCAGTAAGTGCCCAATTAACAACTTTGTAAAATGATTTGAGGTGACAACTGTGAAAATAAAAATATACAACTAGATCAGCAAATGAAAATATACAAAGATGTATATAAAATATATATATGCAGATTAATGCCTATATTATTTTTACTTCCTACTTTTATTCATCAAGACTTTTTATATATGCCCATATAACTACATTTTTTTTTTTTTTTTGGTGGTGGAACCGGGGATTGAACTCAAACTCTTGCACGTGCCAGGGAAGCACTTACTCTACTGAGCCATCTTCCCAGCCCCCTACATTTATCTTTTTAAAGAGGAAAAACAAAAAGAAAAGCTAGAACAACCAACAAAGACAAAAACAAAGCAAGGTAAGACAGTACAAATGGTGCATAATTTCAGAACAAGAATGAACTATTAACAATGGTTATTCATATTACCACATTTAAACTTCAATGTATCCTGGGGCACTCTCACAGCTATAACAGAAAAACAAATACAGATTGAACTATCATATTTCAACAAACAGCAGTATTCCTTTTTATCAATGAAGAAAATTACTTCTAGATGGTATACCATAAGAATTTATTGACACATTTATTACTTTTAAGGAAAAACTAAAGAGTTTATCACTCAATAGTCTTGGGAAAGATAAATGACTTCAATTACTGAAATTAGGATTTAAGTAATTTTATTGAGAAAATAGCAATAAAATATTTTCAAAACAGGTTAGTATTACAGCCACAATAATTAACACATTGCACATTGTTTTTGTAGTAGTTATTCATGGTATAAGATGCAGATATGATATCTTTTCTAAATACTATTAATTCAAAGCTTTCTTCTCATTGAACTAAGAGAAAGTAACTGTGTATCTATGCCCTTTTGTACAGAGATATATTTTTTCACTACAAAATGGTCCTTTATATCCCTTTGTTTACTTTTGTCAGACGTGTATTATATTGCCATTCATATATTGTAGGTGCATGACTTCAGCAGAGTAATGTAATATAGTCCAGTCATCTATAACAGTAGTGGGTTGTTGGCAGGACTGGCAGTGTCGGAAGTTGTTGACTTGAGCCTTTTACAGCTCATCATAGTCATATGGCTTTACTTTTTATACCTCATTTTTATACTTTAGTGCTGGACGGTTAAGACTAAGATAAATCAAGACAAGAAATATAACTTTTGTATCCCCTCAGGACTTACCCTTAAGCACTGTATGGAAGTTTGTAGATTTTTTATCAGTGTCAGCCATGTGGATGAGTCATGGTCATTGCTTGACCAATTTGTTCTCTTTAAAAACCTGAGAGAATGTTTTTCTACTTAGGCACACTCTGCATCATCAATCACTTTCCTCTGTGGCCCCATAATCTCTTTAATCAGAAAAATCTGGGACACCACTGAGTTACAGTATGTTACAGTACAGATTCCCTTATGTCCTGAGTCCTCACTGACCTTGAAGGGCTAGGGCCAAAATGTTGGCTAGCCTTGTAGTCCTTTTTTTCCTCTAATTTTTTGGTCTGCAAACTTAAGTTCTAAACTTCCAGAAGAGAAGCTTAATATATTATTACACTAGAACACAGGCTGTTGAGCCTAACATCAGTATCTGAATATCAAACACCTTAGACATGACATGGATCTGGTATTTTCCATCAATTGTTGAAGACAAGAATTTGTAATACTAGGGCCATGCTTGGAATCCCTGTCAACTGGTGTTCTAAAAGCATAATGCTTCTAATGTCATATCAACTACTGCTATACTTCCTCTCAAGTAAATGTTTGTTTTTAAAAAAGGGTAATAAATGGACTCAAGAGACAAGAAAAAAAAGTCATAGGACCATCCTGCTACAATGTCGTATAAGGTTAGATTTCTAAATTTCTGTTTAAAAATTTGTAATTGTTTATTTCTATTTTTTTTACTATTTTTTTCACATTCTGTACACATTTAAAGTTCAGCCTATCAATGAAATGAAGATGCTTAAGACACTAAGATATATCCTTTCAGGGCTAACACTATAATTCTACTATTAGTCAATTCATAACTTAGTCTTAGGAGTTTAATTCCTTTGGCTCTCTCAAGGAGTGGTATAGCTTTATCAAATGTTAGATTCTATTTTCAGTTTTTTTTTACAGAATCTCTGTATTGATTTCCATAGTAGCTATTCTAGGTTACATTCCACACCAAAGAAATACATGTGTATCCATGTTTAATGTGATATAATGTACAACAGCCAATTACAGAAATGGTCTAGACGAATGGATAAAGAAAATGTGATATATATTATATAAAACTGATGTAATAATTTTAGTATATTAAAATTCCAGAAAATGGGTGTATTGTTGGGCTGTCCAGTTAGCTCAGTGGACTAAAGCACCTGCTTAACCAGGCACAGGGACCATGGTTCGATCTTAGTGTGCCATACTGGCCCCATCCCCAGAGCACACTGAGATGGCAATTGAAAATGAGTGTGGTAACACGTACCTATAATCCCAGTTTTGGGAGGCTAAAAACAGAAAGATCACTATGAGTCCTACCTGTGTAGTAAGACCCTGCACTAAAATACATTTTAAACAATAATAAAATGTATTGCTTGTTACTCTAGGCCTGAAATACAAAGTTTTAAAAATTAATATTATAACTAGCTAAGTGTAACCTTTTGTCTTTAACCATATAGCATCTAGTCATGATATTGTTTCCACATTAATTTTTTCCCATTACTTTCTTCTTTATTCTCTTCAGTGTGATTACATTATTTATTTGTTATCCAATATGGTTTGTAGTAAGACCTCACATTCTGTTTTAGCTTCTCCTACTTAAGTATTCATTTAATCTTTGATATGTTTATTTTAATCAAAGATATTCGTATAATTTTAAGATTCATAGCCATAGTTACTCACAAAAGTATGATTGATCATATATTTTCATTCATTTGAATCTACATAATGTAAAAATTTAAAAATTAATTTTTCCATTTCCATTCTATCATACAGATTTCCTATATAAAGTTGTATGCAAGTACAGGTTTTCATATAGGAAGCAAAAGAAAACTTAAAAACAAAAGAGTCAAACATCTTAATTTTCATTAAGTCAAGAGGATGTCAATTCTGGTTCCTTAAAATTATTTTTAATGATATAAATCTTACAGTAAAAACACATACTGAGTAAAATACAGAGCAATTATTTTTAAACTGGACTAATTTTGTAGTAACTCATAATTAGTCAATTTAAATACAGTGTCACATTAACATATATGAGAATTTAACTTTTTTTTTATTTACTCTGGATAAACTGGTTGCCTAATACACTAAATATTAGTAAAAAAAGATTATAGATCCAGGATCCCAGGAAAGCTCTCTAATAGTACAGACTTGTAACTACAAGGAGCAGATTTCAAATTATGAATATTTTAATTCTATAAGATAGTATTCAGGATGACAATCATTTGCCATATGTGGTTATTCAAAATCAAATTTAAATATCTTAAAATAAAATAACCACACTGGAGAGTGTAAACATTTTCATCTTTGCTAAAACTTTTATATGGTTAATTACATGACACTAGTGACTGTTTTTCTTGTTCTAGGACAATGCCCTGGTAGCCACCCATGATATAGTTGTGGAAGGAATGATTAAAAACCAAAATCTAGCATTACATAAGAGATTTTTATATTATTTAACATTGTTACTTAATTGATTGTATCAGTTTCAATAAAAACACTCAAATGAATCGGCTCATCATAGTTCTAGGCGTGGCTGAGGGGATTTCCTGAAGATGGAAGACCCACCCTGTGGAGGCTTATAACCTAGTGACATAAGAGGCACAAGAAGAAAGGCTCTCTTCCCTTTCTGCAGAGAGTGTCAGGCCTCACTTTCTCCTTGATGTCATGCGCTGGTTTCTACTGCAGACCGTTTAGCCTCTAAAACTGTCCAGCACCAACCTTTAGCCTTCTATTACAAAGCGCTAGCCTCCTGATATGGACCTGCACAGCACATGACAGTGAGCTCCAGGGCTCGGGGTGGAACCTCTGGGTTCCCAGTGCACACAACCCTTTGAACTCTTCCACACCTGGTTCTGTGAGAGCCTCTGTTGCCGATCTTGTAAACTCTAATATATTTAGAATTGAATCTGTCACAAACAGATAGCAAATATAACTGAACAATTATTGTAATACATGACATTGGAAAAAAACCTTTATAACAAATAGAATGAAATTATTGGGGCCGGGGAGAAAGCTCAGTGGAATAAGTGCTTCCCTGGCAAGCACAAGTACCTGAGTTCAATCCCCAGTCCCGCAAAAAAAAAAAAAAAAAGAAAGAAATTATTACAGTAACAGTATGGTCTTATAATACGCTAAAGCCACTAAAAATTAATTAACTTCCACAGTTAAATACACAGACACATGCGCGCGCTCACACACACACACACACACACACACACACACACACGTTGTCATTTGGTCAGTCTGTAATTTATAGTTTCTATAACATTTCACACTGTCATATGAAAATGTTTATTTTCTAAAGTACACATTTATACTCCAGATTGATTCTCAAAATATTTAGTAAAACTGAAGTTATTTATTTGATTATAAGAGAAACAAAATGGTATCTAAGATATATTTCTATATTAAAAATATAATAATGAACATATATGCTTGGCATAAAAATATGAATATGCTGTTCTTGAATGATATTAAACATGGGAAACTACGTATATTATATTATTCTGACTTATGGATTAAGTGACAAAAATATGAAGCAAAGTTAGACATTTAATTATGTTGAATTTATATAGTAGTAAAATATACATTACATAGTATTAAGATATCTTACTATAATAACTAGAGTAGCATTTTGATATGAAGTCATTTTTTCACTCACACAGGTGATTAAGTAGGTATTCCCATGAAGCCAACACACTGTTTTAGATACATTTCTCTATGCACTGGGATAACAAGAAATCTTTAATCATTATTTTCTTATAATTTTGAAAACATTCAGTTAAGTCTGGTTTTCTTTTATATCAAAAACAATATTGAGATCTAGAAGAGAGGCAGAGAATGTGACTATGCTATGAAGATTTCCTTTCAAAGCCCTTGGCTCTATCTTACTTAATTTCATAAACCTTAGCTCAGCACCAGAGAACTCAGATGTTAATATTTAAGACTGCTTTACATGAACTTAAGTACTTGTCATAATATTCATAAGTTCTTCTCAATTACAAAATCTACTTCCCATTCCTTTTGTCTCTTCTAATTAGGCTTAATTGAGCTTTGAGGAAAGGCTCAAAAAAGATGAACAGGAAATTCCTGCACAGTAAGAATGTAGTTTATCAGATCATAGACAGAAATAGTTGATGACCAAAAATATTCCTAGATGAAAAGTCGTGATTGAGAAAATGAAAAAAATTTAAGACAAAGTTAAGAAAACTAACTCATCTGAAGTCATCAACATACGAGGTTTATTTTTTTGGTTTCTGAAGACAAGCATTGTCAGGATGTATTTGCACTAGACAAAATCAGGACTATGATAATTTCAGAAATCCACAGAGATGGAATATTGAAAATTCAGTTTGAGAGAACTTCCATAAAAGTGGAAGTTTTTAAATTTTAAAATAAAAATTCACACAATCACATATAGCAAAACTGAAAAATAGGGCAATACTATGCCAGTTTATACACAGACAAGACAAATTCACTTAAGAATGAAGAAAACAAGCACATAGAACCTGAAGTAAATGGTACAGTGCCAGTTTGATGTAAGAGTCAAAAATCTAATCTGTACCACTCACTAGCTGTTAACTCTTTATAAGTTTCTTAGTCTTTCCAATCCTCAATATTTTTCTTAAAAGAAGAAAAGTTTATTTCAGACAAAAGTTTCTAGTGGTTTCAGTTCACAGTTAGCTGACCCTCAAGGGCAGGTGCATGGCAGAAACATCACAGAGGAGAAATAGCGCATGGCCAACAGGCAGGGGACAGCATCCAACAATAAGCAGTGAGTAGCCCCCTCAATTGTTCTGACTGTACACTGAAGATAACAGCAATTTTATTCTATGAGGTTCTTATGAGAATAAAATTATGCCACATGGAAACTTAGGAAGTACTAGCTGATTTGGATCATGAGGTAGAAAATGTAACTTTTAGTCTCTTTTTTTTTTTCACTATATAAGTATGAAGATGAATTTCTGCTCAAAACACAAAACTCAGTTTGAATTATGAGTCTTTCCCCTACAGGAAAACAGCAGGATTCGAATCTTCTTTCTAGTCTCATTTGTGTCCTGCATGCAAAGGAAGTTTAGATAAGACTAGATAAGCTTTATACTGTGCCTTATACTGGGCTCAGATTTCAGTGAGCTATGGAACTGGGAGAAAAATGTGTTTAATATACCTGCTTAGAAAATATTTTCAATTAGAAGCTGAAATAGTGGAATATTTCAACATATTTATGTACCAGCTAAATTAAACAAAGAGCAAGGTAGAATTTCCCAATGGGAAGGGACAGTAGAAACTGATCAAAAGGAAGAGTGTTTGTATGTGTGCAACAATACAGTTTTAGTGAAAGAGAAGAAAATCTGCAAATACCACCCTAGTGTTAGAACAAAAGGACTAAGATAACTATCTTTCCTTTCTTAGCCCTTCTTCTTCATAGTATAAAATATATAAGTGTAATATACATAATTTTCACTTTAAGAGCATGAAATAATATATATGATACCTAATATAAAGCCTGTCAGAATGTGTATATTTTAACATCCACAGAACAAATGCAGGCACACAGTTAAAGATGAAATAGCACATAGAAATAAAAATAAACATATTAATTTTATGAATGGTAAATTCAAATGCTTTTAGGTATAAGAAAGTGAAGTAATCCCTGGAAAGCGCAAGGGCATAAGTTCAATCCCTGGTTCCACCAAAAAGAAAAAGAAAAATAGAATCCAGTGCATAATATAAAGAAAGAAAGGGGGGAAGAAAAGAAAAAATAAAAGAAAGAGAAGTAAAACATAAAGGGCAAAGAAAACAGTCACAGTGGCTGTGGATTACTGTCATTCAAGAAAGCAGACCTGAGGCAGCCAGATCTAATAAATTTATCTCTCTCTCTCTCTCTCTCTCTCTCTCTCTCTCTCTCTCTCTCTCTCTCTCTCTCTCTCTCTCTCTCTCTCTGGCATAACTGGGGACTGAACTCAGGCCCTTGTGTTTTCCAAGGAAGCATTTATGCTACTGAGCCATCCCCCCAACCCCCAGATCTAATAAATTTCTAAAAGAACTATATGTAAGGCTTGATGGCACATGACTATAATGCCAGCCCTTGGGAGACTGAGGCAGGAGGGTAACTGGAGTGGGAGTTCAAGACCACCTTGGGCTACATAGGGACCTGAAGGGCAGCCTGAAGTACCTGACAAGTCCCTATCTCTCATATACACAAAAGCCAAATATACATTTATTTACTGTTTCTTATTTCTGTATTTTAAATACTGGAAACTAATTTTAGAACATAATATAAATCTAACATTTCTGAGGCATATGCATTTTGTGGCGGATAGTTTCACAATCTCTTCATTTATTTTTGTTTTTGTAAAACATGTTTTATAACAAAATGTTTGTGCTCCTGATCAAGAAGATCCACGGACTAATTTGTCACATAATTTTTTTATTTAATTTTTACTTTATTGAAGTACAAATATCAATGAGACAGCTTTAAGACACATTAACAGGACAGATTTGATAAATTAATATACTGCAAACTGTTTTCATAATGTTTTGGTATCATACAAGGTACATACATGATATACTTACAGACATTATTATAGCAGATGTCTCATCAGTAAATTAAGAGAGTGTAGCTGTTTATGTATCTTATTTTTTATACCTGAATTACATCAAAGATTCAATAATTAATACTTTCTACCTTGTTATTTTCCTAGTGGTTGTCCATAGTACTAGAAGCCGACATAACATCCTGTCCAACCACCATTAGTGCCAATCTTGCCTCCCATAGAATTATGCAGAAGCACGGCGTATCTATCCCAACTGTACTGTCCATTCACACACATCAGGATTCTTCCTTTCTATATATACCCCTTCCTTTGCCTACCCCTGTCAAAGATGGGCACTCCATTGTCAATCTCTTCATTTATTAAGGTAATAAAATATTTATTGATACTTTATGATATTTCAGATGTTTAACAGTCTATTTTTTCTAATAAAGGCCTGAGATAATAACCATCCCAACTCTAAAAATTTTATGGGGATAATGGGACTCAGAGAAGATAAATGTTCAAACAGTCACATATGCCTACTAATTAAGATTTTATTTCAAAACTGAGTGTGGTAATTCCAAAGCTTTCTCATATACACTGAAGATATGTTTTATTAAAAATAAAAGTTATTTTGCTGGAGCGGTAATGATAGATAAGATCTGGGCCAACAAAAGGAATCTGAGGTTGCTTTAGGAAACAAGTGAAGACTAAAAGAAAGGAATGAGGGTAGTATTTTAGAAAGCAGCTTAGAAACTGGTCTGGTGATAACACACATTTTATCCTGGGAAAACTAAAAACAAACAACAAGATAAAATTCATTTGATTCTCATTTTGTAACTGCATATGTAAAAAGCATATGTTATACCACACTGATTCTTTTGTGCATTATTCTGATTCCAAAATCAGGAGGTATTCTGAGCTACATTAATCATATTTTGAATTCATGTTTTGAAACCTAGGTTTTACGCAGTCCCTAATGTATCTTGAAAGCACAAAGTATTACTTGTCTATGTGGAATAGATATAATACTTTTAAAATACTAAGAAAATTATAAACAACCAAAGACAGACATACAAACCTCACAGATGTTTTCTGAGAAGCTCACTGAGAACTTATGTTTATGTGTTCTATAATTCTGACTAATCCTAATATACCCAAGTTGTTTTGCTTCTGTTGTACTGTTGCATAGCCTTCAATACTATTTGTTCCATTTCTAATATGTCTGTTGTTATTAGGTTGATCTCCTAAGAATGCCCTGAAAATTACCCATTCATTCTTTCCTCCCTGTAATACTTAATAAAAATACTTCATTACCACAACCACCCCTCTTTGCTTCCAGGATTATGGCTATACAACTAAGGCTACATAACTTATATAGGGCATTTACCTCAATATGACTAATTGCTATACTACATATAGAATTACTTTCTGCACAACTATGTGTTTCTAATCACTCACTGGCAATTCTTTTTCTTTTTTCTCTTTAAATAGAAATTTGCAAATTTCTTGGTAATATAATAGAACAAAACAATAACAAAAACTCAAAACACATTTTAAATTCAATGACAGGTAAAAAAGTAGATTTTTAATATGCTTCTTTCAATCACAGAAAGCTAACTTTTTTCCAAGTCACTGTGCTCTCAGTCGTCCTTGGAAATAGCTTAGAATTGTTCCATCATTTCAATTTTAGTATCAGCATGGGTCTAAGACCTAGACAATTTCAGTTAATTTTAGCTATTACAATGATACTTTTTTGCCACCTCCAATCCACACTCTCGATTAAATTTCTTAAAGTACTTCTTTTACCATGTCACAATCTTACTCAAGCACCTACTAAAGATCTTATGATTATGAAAAGAAAGCCTCACACTCCTTACACAGATAGGTTTTCAAGGTCTGGGGAAAAAAATAACATTTTAGCTATCAATCTACCAATCTAGGACTTCACAATTTAATTTTGGTTCCACCAGAAGAAATTCTTTTTTATTCTTATGTTTCCACAGTGATTATCCTAATGTTCCTATCTTCTTCCCTTTCTCAACTGTCAAAATCCTACCCATGAAAATTTTCAATTACTTCTGACAACTGCTAATATTTTTCTCTGAATCTGTACTGTAGTTAACATCTCAATATATAATTTAATGAAGTTTATGTGCCTCTCTTCACTGCTTCTTCTACAAAACAGCTGTAGTTCAAACAGATCACAAACTGATTGTGAGCATATTTCCTATGCAATTTTTTGCTTTGTTTTGTTTTGTTGCCCAAAGTACTCTGTCCAGCACTAACAGATATATAAGGTCACAAAGTGAACTTGATATGATATGCTTTAAAACAAAAAAAAAAATGACTAAATGCAATTTTTTTAATTGTAATATTTAAGATAGACTGATGCTTGCTTAAGAGATATGGTTAGGGTGAATTTGTGTGCTGTGAAATGGTTGAGCCAAAACTTTTATAAATAAAATTATACTTTAAACAAACTCACAGATGATGTGTAAATAAAATTTTGATATATTCTTCATAAAAAGATGACCTTGTATTTTTCAGTTTCAAACAGAGGTGTCTATCTTAATGTCTTAGAAAAGCTTTTGGTTTTCTAAAACTGGAGCTGAATAAATAGAGAAGCATATCCTTTATGTAAAAATAAGAGAATTAAAACTCAAGCCCAAACATCAAAATATTCTCAGGTAGCCAGAAGGCTGAGGCAGGAAGATCAGAGGTTCAACTTCGTGAGACTATTCTCAAAATAAAGCACAGAGGAGGTTGGAGGTAGGGCTGAGGGTGTGCCTCACTGCAAAAACCATTTGATTTCCAGCATTAAAAAAACTCAACCATAACATTTCTCAAACATATTCAATTACCTTAAAAATTATTGTTAAGGGCCAGCCAGATAGCTCAGCAGACTAAAGTGCCTGCTTTGGCAGAGGCAGGGACTGGGGTTCGATCCTTGTCGGCCCCATTCCCAGAGCATGTTGAGCCAGCCATTAAGACTGGACCTGGTGGTATGCACCTTTAATCCCAGTGCTTGGGAGGCTGAAAGCAGGAGAATCACTATGAGCCTGTTCTAGTAGTGAGACCCAGTAGAACCAATACTAAATACATTTGAAAAAAAGAAAAATAATCACTAAACAATGATATGCATGAGATTAATTAGAAGGCTAATGCTATTTGATATTTTCCATACAACACCTCATCATGAAATACTGAAAAATTATCAATCCCTGCATAAATAAATCTGTAAGGGACTATTTTGTGGTAAAAAAAAAAAAATATTGTATAAACAAGATAGGATAGATATACAGCTACATTCTCTTAGTTCAATGAGAAGATTTGTACTAATATTGTTTAGACAAGACATAATGTCTGTATCTTGTCCTCTGAATAACTATGAAGACAACAATATGCAAAGTATTATTGTAACTGTCATACTAAACCTGTTTTGAAGCTGTTTCATTGCTATTCTCTTTTATTCTCATTAAAATGAATAAAAGATTTAAAAAACAGATAGCTCAGTGGACTAAGTGCTTGCCTAGCAAGTGTAAGGTCCTGAATTCAAACCCTGGTACCACAAAAAAAAAAAAAAAAAAAAAAAAAAAAAAATATATATATATATATATATATATCTTTAACATTTGTGAAAAATAAGTCTTTTTTTTCAGAACCTGGGATTGAACTCAGACCCAAATAAACAACACATTGCACATTTTTCTGACAATTTTCTACTGAGGTGAAAGTAGATTTTACTTATTTCTTTTTTTGGTCTTTTAAAGTTGTGTTCCAATAGATAACATTGCACAACATTTATCCTTTTTATAGTTACTTTTTTTTCAACTTTTGGTGTGTTTAATAGCAGCACATGAAACATATTTTATAACAGGCCACAACAGATTTTGTTCTTGGAGTTAACTGCAAGGAATCATTGAGGCTCCTTGTAAAGACAACACTTTAGTATAATTGAGGGGTGCTCTTAACTATGTGTAAAGGTAGTCCAAGGCTTAGGGCTGTAAAAGTGTACTGATGAGATAGCATGGTTTTCACTATATAGAGAGTAGAAATGAAAGTATGTATGTAGTGTATGTGTCTGTATTCATTTCTGTGTTGCACATAAATATATTTCTTACATCTATCTGCTGTAAGTTCTGGAAAAAAGCAATCAGCTCAGCTAACTCCTATATTTTTGACATCCGTTATTCTCCATTAAAAGGAATTGACTATTTATAGAAAGGGTTTACGGAGCTGGGGAGATGGCTCAGTGGAATAAGTACTTCCCTGGCAAGTGCAAGGGCCTAAGTTCAATCCCCGGTTCTGCCAAAAAATAAATAAATAAATAAAAATAAATATAGAAAGGGCTTATTCTAGGACCAAGGGAGTACAAAACAAGCACAAATTAAGGACATGCTCAAGTAACAGAACATGTTGTAATAATAGAGAAGTAAGTCTGTGTGAGTTACTGATTCCCAAACTGAAAAATTGGGGCACAAAGTTAAAATGAAAGCCTTTATATGGATAAAAATTAATAAATAGATTCATGAAAATCAGGCTATTTAGGCAATTTCAAAGTCTCTTCCCGCAAAATACTAGGTATAAAAATGGAAGTGTTCCCTGTACAATGAAAGAATCTCAGACATCTACTTAGTCAAGTACTCAAACTGAACATTGTTAGTAATAAGGCAAACTGAATTCATGTATCACCTGATTGGAAGCAACAGAGTAAGTGTCTTCCCTGTGGATGGATGCCTAATCCATCCTGCCAAAGATGCCTACCAGAGACGCTGAATCCAAAGCTAATCATGAGGAAATGTGAGAGAAATCCAAACTAGGAAAATAGTTTGCAAAACATTTGGCTTGCAATCTTCACAAGTGGTAAGGTCAGGAAAGTTAAAAAGTAGGGAAATGTTCCAGGGACTGAACTCAGGTAGATCCATGATGGTGAACATTTCAGAGTTAACAGCTCAAAGTACAAGTGAACACCCACTTATTTATCACAAAGTGCCAACAATACAGTCTGAATATTGAGGTTTTAGTTTAGAAAAAAATGATATATATATACACACACACATATATACATATATATACAATATATGCATACATATAAATAAAATATATACATATATGTTTTATATCTGCATGTATGTATATTTTTTTTTCTCTAGGACAGGGAGTACAGTACACTGCGTAGATTGGACTCATGGTGATCCTCCTTGTTTACACCCTCCCAAGTGCTGGGATCACAGGCACAGGCCACCAACCCCAGTCTCAACTGTCCTCTCTTGTGTGCCTGGGGACGGGGCTGGCATGGCATGTGGGAATCAAATTCCCAGTACTTGCATCTGCCTAAGCAGGCACTTTAATCCACTGAGCTATTTGCCCTGGCCTTAAAAAACCGATGTATTAACATCTTTTGTCTTAAAACTCACACACACGTGCATACACACACACACAGTAACACATATCAGGTTCAGCACCACTGTTCTGTTCTGGACTGAAGTAACCTAGAGGTACCACACAAATAAACAGTATGTGATTTTAAGTTCAATCCTCTTACTGCAAAAGACTTCTAGAACAGAATTGTGTCCATATATTTAATGGATTCAGATCTACATATTTATTTTGTTATTTGGAAGGCGGAAGTACTGGGAATTAAATCTGGGCCTTCACACTGAGCTTCATCTCCAGACCTTTTTATGTTCTTTATTGTGAAACAGGGTCTCATTAGGTTGTTAGTTGCCCAAGGGTAGCTTTTCTTTACAGTCCACCCACCTCAGCCTCTTAGAAAGCTGGGGTTATACCTATGTTCATATCCTGGTTTTGCTGATGATATGAGTTTGTGGGAAAATATCTGTGTATGTAGCTTTATACACTAAACCATTTGGGAAATATAGAAACTCAAATTACCAACTTACAAATAAGTTGAAGAAAAATAATCTTTATACCATGCTTCCACTTTCTACCATCTTGATATTTTCTGTAAACTATTAACAATGTGTACACTGTAACTATTTAAATTATGTTAAAATATGACAATATTTTTAGTAATTTTATTGAGAAAAAATAGCAATGAGAGAGCTTCAAAACAGGTTAGATGACAGTTACAATCATTAATACATTACATATTGTTGTCTTCATGGTAGTCATTCCTGTCCAAACACTATTAGTAGAAATCTTTCTTCTCATTGAATTAAGAGAAAGTAGCTGTGTATCTATCCTGACTGTTGCATATATACAGATACAAATGGTCCTTCATTTATATCCCCCTTTTAGAATATGGGGCCACAGAGGAAAGTGATCAACGATGTATAATGCACCAAAAGAGAGTGACATGGAGAGAAAAACATTCTCTCAGGCTTTCACAGAGAACAAATTGGTCAAGCAATGGCCATGACTCACTCACATGGCTGACACTGACAAAGGATCTACAAACGGAGGTACAGTATTTCAGGGTAATTCCTGACAAATGACCTTTTCAGATATACATGTTTCTTTTTATATTGGTGTTGCTTTATCTTGGTCTGAACCATCCAGCAGAAAAGTATAAAAATGAGGTATATAAAGCCATATTAATATGCTGAGCTATAAAAGACTCAAGTCAACAACTTCTGACATTGCCAGTCCTACAGATAAGCCACTACTATTATGGACTATTAGACTACATTAATTATTTTGCTGAATTCACACACCCACAATATTTAATTGGCAATACAATATCCATCTCTGACAAAAATACAACAATATAAACCCACATAAAATATACTCTAAATGAGACCATGGAAGCTTTATAATAAGTACCAAAAAGAAATAAAAGTATCTATGCTATATTCTCTGGCTTGTACTATGAATTATGCAATATGAATAAAACTCATATTGTTATTTAAATTTCAGTTGGGATGAATTTATTTCCTAAAAATCATCTTGGATAGGTAAGTAATCTAGCTTGATGATGACATTGATCTGTAGTGGATTGTTCTGTCTTGTTAAATAGCTGACTCATAAAAAAATATATTCCAACAACAAAAAAAAACACCACCTCCATAAAAATACAAATTTTTAACAACAAAACTTTTAAGACACATGAAGTGATACCAAGGTTGGGGCTAGTAGCAGGCATATCTCTTAACAGAGATTCCATTTCTATATATGTTCATTTTCTTTCCTCCAAATGTTGGAGGATTTACTGACCAAGAGATGTTTAAAAGTACTGACTGACTATTTAACTGAATGCTATGCCATACATTTTCACTGAATTTTTTTTTATTTTAGATGTATGTGTCTCAGCATAGCAAAATATTCCTTTGCCAGCTATGAATTTCTCTTCTTTTATTACCTATACAAGAATTGAGATCTTAGCCAAATTCCCTATAAAAGAAAGAATGGATCTCTTTCCTACCTTGGGATTTTTGCTCATTATTCTTGCCACACTTCAAAGACAAAAGAGACTAAGAGATGACAAAGATTGATTTATTATTTCAACTCCACCTATGAGAGGTCTCTATGACATATATGTATATATATATATATGTGTATATATATATATATATATATATATATATACATACATATACATATATCTGATAAAGTACCCTGTACCATAAACCATTTTAATGGGTCCAATTGAATATGGGTTATCCTTCAACATTTTCTTTTGGTCAGCTGCATTAAGAATCTCAGAAGGAGTTCTGACAAAAAGAGCCTGAGTCTATTTCTAGTACTTTTACAGTGTCACTCAAAGAAAACATTTTTAAAGTTGAGTGTTTTTAAAGAGTAGTATGTAAATTTGCAAAGGTTCAAAGCTTAGTAGGAAAATCCACAAGGGAAATAATAACTTTAATGCAATTTAAAACAGTGGCCTGCAAGACAGGATAACAGTGAAATAGTGGATTTGCATCATTTTTCTTAAATCATATTACAGTATTAACCCTTATTCTATCTTCATTATTATTATTAATATAAATCCATTGTTTCCTCATTACCTGTGAAAAAAATTATAAATGGGAAAGGGACTTAATTCCTTATAACTAATGACAACACTTTAATCAGTTAATTTGAAGTCCATACTTTTATATAAAATAAATTAAGCTAATTTATTTTTGACAGACAGTGGGAAATATCTCTAACTTGAAAATTTGACAAGAATACAAAAACAAACTTCACATCCAAAAAATTCCAGATAATGGTAGTATTATTTCTAAGTATAATTAAATTTGGCCTCCTATCTGGCAAATTTATATCATAAATATGTTAATTCTAAGAAGTGTTTAACTATATCAAGAACACTATCAATTTCCTTCAACTATTTTGATAGTGCCTATTATTTATGCTTTCTTCAAATTACTTTGCAGGTCTGATATTTTGGTATATATCTTCTTATTTACCTGACAATTTACATAAATAACAATATCTCTAATATGGTCTTTTCAAAATCTGTCTTGTATTTATTTTTATACTGAAATTGGTCTAAAATTAATTTTATTGATCAACTTAAGATATATGAAAGATCTCATTGCAATACCTGAATTTTAATATTTAATTACTGTCAAAGCTTCTAATTAGAAATAATCTGATATCAGAATGAAATTTCATCATTATCTTTACTAATCACTGTGTTATCCTGGAAATACGATATTGGAACTAAAACAAAGAATTCCTTTCCCAATTAAAGAAGTATCTAAAGTATAAGGTGAAAATTTTTTTATCCTCTAGAAATCAGAATACAGGGTTTGAGTCTTCATTTATCATAACCCATTGAGATAAATTATACTATATCTGTCTTCAGTTTTTCTAAATATTGCTACTCCCCCTTGAAAACCCCACAAAATTCTTTAATATCCAAGAGGTTTTGTAACTTGCCCAAAGTCACACACCTAGTAAAACAATCATAACTTGAAACTATACCTTCCTGTCCTAAAACACATATAGATTTTGTGTAGGTTCTTTTTCAATTTTCTTTTCATAATGAGGTTTAAATTATTCCACTTAACACCAAGTTGCAATTTACATTACCTCCATTTTTGAAGCAATAAAATATTCAGTTCAGCCAAACTATTAGTTCATATCTGAACAATAAGCAGCAGAATGCACTAGTTTAACACAAAAATAAAATTAATTGATCATTGATTTTTCTCAATTCTCTACTGCCAAGCAGCAACAAATGAACCCAGAGAGCCAGGGAGGAGTACTGTGCAACACACACTGCTCACTCATCTCTCTGTTTCCCCTTTAGTGTCTTTGGTTTTCTGCTTGGAAGAGTTTGCTAAATGATTTTTCCTGGTCTCTGGTGAATGTTATCCTTATTCCCTCAGTTGAACTCTCATAATCTTTCTTCACACTTCCTTATATCAACATAGTATGATGAAATCTTAAATGCACTGAGGACTATACATAAGCAATACACATAACTCTTTTAACAGTGCAGATATTTTTCTTTGGACCATCATGTTTCTCCTAATGCCCTAGTTTCCAATGCTCTGCTTAAGCCAACTTTCCCATAAACTCATTTTCTATTTTGTAGACAGTATTTTAAGTCAGAAATTCCAATACGTTATGTTGCAGAGATGAAATATAACTTTATGGCCTTGGAAGATAGCTCAGTAGAGTAAGTGCTTGCCTGGCAAGCATAGGGTCCTAAATTCAATCCCTAGTACTGCAAAAGAAAAAAAGAAAAGAAAGAAAGCAAAGAAGATGAAAACAGAAATATAACTTTATCTTAACTTTGTAACTTAGAATATACTGCCACTATATTATTACTATTATTATTAAATCCAACTCTCATTTTAACTTGAGATTGCTTCCCATTCCTTTCATAGTACTTATTAAATGTAATATAGAAGGCTCCGTGGTATGTAAATCTACATCTAACAATTTTACTTACTGAGAAACTATATACTGATACAACATACATAAAGGCAAATACCACACTACACCTCTTTATTTTTATTTATTTATTTTTTTAATGGATGTTCAGGATAAAACTACTGGATAGAAAAGCTTCTGTCAGAGAGGGCCAGAAGGGGGACCTGAGTGGGTTGCCCCACACTACACATCTTTAAAGAAATATTAAAATTTTTGAAATTCAGCTCTTCTCAAGGAAAAGTAATGTACATATACAAAAACTGTAACAGTATACAAGTAAATAAGTAAACAAAGTGACAAATTCTGGACATATACAACTAACTGTAACTTGTGCATTTATGTTTTATAAATTGTTTTTTGTATATTTTTATTGCCTTACTCTTTTAGGTTTGCTAAATAAATCCATAAGCCCCATTCTAGTCCAGAAATATGTGCCTACCGGTAATATGTGCAGAACAGTGTGCCTCTATGTTTGACAACAGATGCTACAAAAAAGATAAATGAGATAACAGTCTTTACGGGGCTGAGGAGATGGCTCAGTGGAATAAGCACTTCCCTGGTAAGCACAAGGGCCTGAGTTCAATCCCCAGTTCTGCCAATAAAAATAAAAAAAGAGATAAAAGTAATCCTTCCCTTCCATAGGCTTGCAGTCTAAAATAAGTAACAAAATTAGGTTTGATTGTACAGAAAAAAGGTTATTTTACTATTGTCCACTTATGTAACATTTAATTCTTTCTCTGGAGGTAAAACTAACAGAGAACTATTAGGAAAGTTTGGCTTTAGGTCACATGTTATCATCACTGACCACATCAAAGAGAAGTGGTGTATAAATGTTATATGAATGAGGTTTTTCCCAAGTCAAGAGACTTCTTCAAGTTGGAAGAAATATATTAAATCAACTGTTCAAAATATTACAAAGCAAATAATACCTACAAATGAATTATTAGTCACATTTGCAAATGACAAGGATAGAAAGTAGTTCTAGGTAGAAACAAAAGACTGATAACCTGCATATAAAAATAATATACATTTGTTCCAGTGGCACAGATACAGAAATTGCCAAGGTCCTCTGACTTCAGATGAATTCAAGTTATAGGGATCACCTTTTTTTTTTTATAATTTTTACTCATTTTAACGAGAAAAAAAGAGTGATGAAACAGATTCAAAACACGTTAGTAGGATGGATACAATAATTAATACATTGCACATTGTTCTCTTCAAAGTTACTCAGATGACAAGATGCAGATATGATATTTTATCTAAACAATATTATACAAACTTTTATTCTCAGTGCATTAAGAGAAAGTAGCTATATGTCTATCTTAAGTCTCTTGTGTAGTCATATATTTTTTCCTCCCCCCCTTTTTTTACAACAAAATTGTCCTTTATTTACAGTTTTGTGAAGTTAGCAATGCATGATACTAGGTTGCTTAGCAACTGACAGCCAACCTTAAGAAGACAGGATGTTGATTTCAGGAGTGAGGTAGCTTGTTTGCTTTAGGAGCTGGGCCAAGTCCCACCTACATATATTTGATTGATTTCCTAGCCTCCTGGCTTCCAAACTATTCCCCTTTTTCATTTTGTTTTTTTCACAGATGGGTGTTCTACTACAGTTAAAGAAGCTGTATTTGTAGAAGCCTTTAAAGAACCTTTTCATTCTTGAAACCAGTCTAAAGATTGTACATACTTGAATTCAGCAAAATAACCCAATATAGTTCAGTAGTCCATAATAGTAATGGGTTATCAGCAGAACTGATAATTGTCTAAAGTTATTGACTTTTACAGCTCAGCATATTAATATAACATTAGATTTTTATGTATTTAGGACAGGGTCTAAGGGGTCTACAGGGATTCACTATGTACATCGGACTCCCAAAGTACTGGGATTATAGGTGCGCATCACCACATCTAGTTTCAATTGTCATCTCAGTGCACCCCGGGGGAAGGCCCAGCATGACACGCCGGATCAAACCAGCCACTTGTGTTCTGCCTAGCAAGCACTTTAGTCCGCTGAGCTATCAGGCTGGCCAATATGCCATTGCTTTTTCTTTTTTCCATTTTGAAAACAGTTTGCAATGTATTAATTTATCGAATCTGTCTTGTTAAGGTGTCTTAAAAACTGTCTGATTGATATTTGTACTTCAATAAAATAAAAAATAAATTAAAAAAAATAAAGAAAGAACTTTATTGGAAAAAAAAAAGAAATTTAAGTATCAGAAGTGTACCTGGAGCAGCAATGAGGAAAAAGACAGAAGAAAGAAGGGAAAAGGATCTATTTGTCTGTCTATTTATCTATCTATCCATCACCTATCTAGCTATATCTATATCTATGTCTACAGATAATTCTAATTTTACTGTTAATTTCTGCTGGTCTTTTGAAAGGAACAGTCAATGATTAATTTTTTTCTTATTTTTATTTTATTTCTCTTTAATTTCTTATAACTTTTTTGGTGTTTTTTGCTTTGTTTATAACCAATTTTACATGGTTATATCTATCAACTTAAACAACTAATTTAAAGATAACATCATGCAATACAGCAACCATTTTTGAATTCCAATTACTTTGTTTAGTGAAATTTTGTGTCATTTCTGTTGTTTTTCTTATTGCTATTTGTATTCTTTAAAAAATAAAAAAATATATTTAAAAATTTATAGGGATCATCTTAAAAATGACACAAGTGCCAGCAAGACACCTCAATAAAAAATATATTTCAAAACACTTACTCTCACGGCCAAGGAGATACCTCATAGAATATGCAACTGCCTGGCAAGAACAGGGTCCTGAGTTCAATCCCTGGTACTGCAAAAAAATAAATAAATAAATAAAGAACCTTACTCTAGAATAATGTCATGAAAAAGCATAGAACAAGCACTTGCCTGGAAAGTACAGTCCTGAGTTCAAACTCTGGTACTGCAGAAAAAAAGAACTTCACTGTAGAATGTCATGAAAAAAGCTATGGAGACTAAAAGTAAATTATTTTCATAACAAGTATAATTATTTATATATCTTACATTGCCACTAACATAAACACAGTTTATGCTGAAAGAATTTGCTACACATTGTAAAACTGGGGGATAAAATGAAGGACCATTTTGTATCGGTATATACAAAATAGGATAGATATACAACTACTTTCTCTTACTTCAATGAGAAGATTTGTACTATTAGTATCTGGACATGATATCATGTCTGTATCTTGTACTATGAATAACCACTACAAAGACAATGATATGCAAGATATTAATTATTGAAACTGTCATATTAATCGATTTTGATACTGTCTCATTGCTAGTTGTTTCTCAATAAAATTAATAAAAATTAAAAAAACTGGATCCAAGAAAAACAATTAGTTATTACAAAAGAACCTTGATTGGTAAGTACGTCAAGATACATACTAAGACAAAAAGTATAAATGAAATTATTTCTCAAACAGGAGTTGGCAGAATCTCACAATCTATTTTTAGCTTTTTAAGCAGTAAATGGATGAAACTAAAAGTTCAATATGAGGAAAAGCCTCTTCACAGATTTAAGGAACACTTGATTAACTGAGCAAGAAAACACTTCTATGTACATAAGGGAGTTCATCTACTGGACAGAACTGTTAATTGGTGTGAGAAAAAAAAGTGCAGACATGCTTTGTACATGAGGCAGAAAATTTTCTCAGCAACATTAAGATATAATCGGCCTTAAAAAGAATTACTATTATATTTCTAATAGGCAAAAACCATTATCTGGCTCACATCAAAGAGGGATTAATAAAAATGCAAGACGAAAAAAATAGAGGGAAGGAAAGAGGACAGGACTGAATATTATCTCTTAATATTCATGTTTTGTCTTGTTTTCTGAGAAATATTTTAGAATATGCTTTTTCCATAGAAAGATACTCGGTCTTCCTAGCTTGAAGATATGAACAGAAAAAAACAGACCCATTTAAGACGTATAATTTTGGCCATCCTCCTCCATCCCGCCTGTGCCCGCCCAGCCCCAGAGACCTCCCAAGACAGCAAGACCAATGCAAGCAGTCTACTGGATCCCGCCCACGCCACCCAGCCAGAGACTGGCCTGAGACAGCAGCTGACTCCAGCAGCCTCCTGGATCCCACGCCAAGCTCTCCAAGCGACGGGGAATTTGCACGACTCACCAGGCTTCCCAAATCAGTGAGAGTGTGGTGAGTCTGAGGGAGAGCCATTGGCTTCTTCCCACACGCGCTACGTGGGTCCCTGCCCCCAACCCCTCTAAGCCAGTGACTGGCCTGAAACCTCAGGTCCCACTCACCAACACCTCGCTGGATTCCCTGACCTAAAGCCAGCTGATCGAGTGGGAATTTCCCCGATTCTCTGGGCATCAAAGTTCAGCAAGTGTAGAATTCCAGGCCCGCCGTGCACGAGAGACGTTTCCCAGGGATTACCTGCCCCCCACCCCCCATGGCCCAGTGACAGCTCCAGGCACACTGTACCAGAGAAACATTTCCAGGTGATTACCGGTCCCAGCCCACAGCCCCAGACCCAGTGCAGGTCGGCCTGGAGTGAGAACTCCAAGCCTGCCACACCGGAGGGACATTTCTCAACAATCCTCCATCCACGCTATGGACCGAAACCCAGGACAGCCTGGCCTGTAAGTGAGGGCTCCAGGCCCACTGTACCAGAGGGACCTTTCCCAGCCTTCTCGGGTTACGGCCTGTAGACCCAGAGCCAGCACAGGCTGGCCTACCCAGTACAGCCTACTCAGTGAATAAGATCATGCTCTATCCTTTTGTGAGCCCAGAAGACCCACCAAAGCCCAGGCCCGCCCATGTGGGGAACGACCTGCCTGACACAGGAGGGCTGACCTCGGGAACCAACAGAGGGGAACCAAAGGAGCTGCAGTAAAAAGGAACTGAACACAACAGCTAGACCCAGGATAAGCATACCTGAAAAATCTCAAACTTAATAGACTGGCACCCAAATCTCATAACAAGCTAAGGTTATAGCTGCACCAAAGCTCTACGCAAAAGGTCAAAGGTCAGTGCTATACAAAATGACAAAGAGAAGGGGAAAAATGCAATCCCAGACCTCGAGTCCATCAATAAGGTCAGAGCACACTAGCTCAGCTGCAATGAATGAACTAACAAGATACAGCAGCAAAGGAACAACAGCAGAAAGCTATAGAGGAAATAAAACGAGAAGTAATTCCTCAAATTCAAGAAGAAATATATGAATGCATAGTATTTGAAATAAAGAATGAATTCCAGAAATATTGGGTGGAAAAACTATGCTCATCCAGAACAAGGGTGGAGAGCACTATTGCAGCTGATATATGTGAATTAACAGCATCTGAAGCAAAGAAACAACAGCAGAAAGATCATGAGGGACTCAAAGCAGAAATAAGTTCTGAAATCAAAAAAGAACATTTTGAAGTCATAGGATCTGAAATACCGAAACAAGTCCAGAAATATACAGAGGAAATCCAACTTGGAAGAAACACAGCAGAAAAAGAATTAATAACTACCTCTAAAGAAGACATGGATAAAAAAATTGAGGAGATCAGAAATATGGTGGATTCCTTGAATGAGCAACACAGAAAAGAAATAGAACATAGCAAACACAGTCAAAGAGATATAGAAGAACTAAAAATAGCAATCACAAGTCTACAAAACCGTCTAAGCGAAAGCGAAGACAGAGTTTCAGATCTTGAAGATGCTGGAGCAGCTAGTGAAAAGGTGAGAAAGGATCTCTTAAAACGACAAAAATGCAGGAAAAAATAATCCATCACCTGCAGGATGACACCAGAATGAACAATGTGAGAATAATTGGTATCAAAGAGAATGAAGGAGTCAATACAAATGACATAAAAGGAATTTGGGGAGAAATAATTGCAGAAAACCTCCCAAATATGAGGAAACAATCCAACATTCAGGTCACTGAAGCATGCCAAACACCAAATAACCTCAACCCAAGTAGAAACACACCGAGACATATAATAGTTAAGATCACAGAAATCCAACACAAAAATAATATACTGAAAGCGGCGAGAGAAAAGAAGGAGCTCACATTCAAAGGAAAACCCATCAGAATTACAGCCGACTTCTCTACACAAACAATGAAGGCAAGGAGAGCATAGAGCAGAGTTCTTCAAGTCCTACACAAAAACAAATTCCAGCCCAGACTACTATACCCTGCAAAACTCGCTTTCAAGTTTGATGGAGAAGTGAAATACTTCCACAACAAAGAACAACTAAAAAATTTCATGATGACAAAGCCATCCCTCCACAGGCTGCTGAAAGAGGTTCTAGAGAGAGACCAAAACGACGAGAACTCCATGAAAGAGAATGGAAGGAACCCACTAAATAGGACAGTTAATTAAACACAGGTTACAAAGGAGTAAACAATACCAGGTAAATATCATTACAAACGTAAGTCAGCACATTTCAATTATAACCATAAATGTAAACGGACTCAATTCTCCAATTAAGAGAAATAGACTGGCACAGTGGATTAGGAAACAAAATCCAACAATATGCTGTATACAAGAAACACACTTAACACAAAAGGACATTCATAGGCTCAAAGTCAAAGGATGGAAAACAATACTACATGCCCCAGCACCTCAGAA
>PVKA01003731.1:0-76670 GCA_004027165.1 Ctenomys sociabilis | reverse complement strand
TTTAACACACCCTTATCTCAAAAAGATAGGTCAACCAGACAAAAGTTAGCAAGGAAGTAGCAGAACTGAACCAGAGCTTGGAAAAAATGGACCTGGTGGACATATACACAGTGTTCCACCCAACTACAGCTGAATACACATTTTTTTCAGCTGCACATCGGTCATTTTCCAAAATAGACCACATACTAGTCCAGAGGTCATGCCTAAGTATATGCAAGAAAATAGAAATTATCCCATGCATACTATCTGACCACAATGCAATGAAATTGGAAATAAATGACAAAAGAAACCAGAAAAACACACTAAATTCATGGAAACTAAACAACATCCTACTCAGCAATCAATGCGTCGTAGAAGAAATTCAACAAGAAATTAAACCATATCTACAATTCAATGAAAATTCAAATACAACTTACCGGAATTTATGAGATGTGATGAAAGCAGTTCTTACAGGGAAAATGATAGCTATGAATTCACCCATTAGGAAAACAGAAAGGGAACAAATTAGCACCTTCATGTTGCACCTGCGACAACTAGAAAAAGAAGAGCAAACAAAACCCAGAGCACAAATACGGGAAGAAATCATAAAGATTAGAGCAGAAATTAACTCAATTGAGGTGAAAAAAATAGTTCAAAGAATCCACAAATCAAAAAGGTGGTTCTTTGAAAAACTAAATAAAGTTGATAAGCCTTTGGCCAACCTAATCAAAATAAGGCAAAAGAGAATTCAAGTACAAGGGATAAGAAATGAAAGGGTGAAATCACCACAGACCCAGTGGAAATTCAGAAGATTATCAATAGTTACTTTGAGAATCTTTAATCTCACAGAATACAAGACATAGAAGAAATGGACAGATTCCTCGAAAGGTACAAATTACCAAAACTGAATCCAGAAGATATTACAACTCTCAATAAGCCAATAACAACCAACGAAACACGAAATGTAATAAAAAGCCTACCAACAAAGAAAAGTCCAGGTCCTGATGGATTCACAGCTGAATTCTACAAGAAATTTATAGAAGATTTAATCCCCACACTGTACAAACTCTTCCACGAAGTTGAAAAGGAAAAAGTCCTCCCAAAATCATTTCTGGAGCCAAGTATAATACTGATTCCAAAACCAGGGAAAGACACAACCAAAAAGGAGAACCACAGGCCAATCTCCCTCATGAACATAGATGCAAAAATACTCAACAAAATCCTGGCAAATAAAATACAGCAAATCATCAAGAAGATCATACACCATGACCAGGCAGGATTCATCCCAGGGATGCAAGGATGGTTCAATATTCAAAAATCTATAAATGTAATACACTATATTAATAGACTGAAATCTAAAAACCACATAATCATCTCAATTGATGCAGAGAAAGCCTTTGACAAAGTCCAACACTCATTCATGTTCAAGGTCCTACAGAAAATTGGAATAGATGGATTCTATCTTAACTTGATAAAAGCCATCTATGACAACCCAAAGCTCATATAATCCTAAATGGGGAAAAACTGAAATCTTTTACTCTTAAATCAGGTACAAGACAAGGATGTCCTCTATCTACCCTCCTATTCAATATAGTGTTGGAATCCTTAGCAACAGCCATTAGAAAAGAGGAAGAAATAAAGGGAATAAGAATAGGAAAAGAAGAAGTTAAATTATCACTATTTGCAGACGACATGACACTTTACTTGGAAGACCCCAAAAATTCCACCAAGAAACTACTAGAACTGATAGGGAAATTCAGTAGCATAGCAGGATACAAAATCAATACGCAAAAGTCAATAGCATTCCTTTACACAGATAACAAACACACTGAAAGGGAAACAATAGAAACAATACCTTTTACAATAGCACCGCAGAAAATGAAATACCTTGAGATTCACTTAACCAGGAAGTCAAAGATCTTTTCACGGAAAATTACAACACCTTAAGAAAAGAGATTATAGAAGATTTCAGAAAATGGAAAGATGCTCCATGCTCCTGGATAGGAAGAACCAACATCGTGAAGATGGCCATACTCCCAAAATTGTTGTACAGATTTAATGCAATCCCTATCAAATTGACACCAACATGCCTCCCACATATAGAAAAATCAACCTTAAAATTTATTTGGAACCACGAAAGACCTAGAATAGCAAAGGCAATCTTGAACAATAAAGACAAGGCAGGAGGCATCACAATTCCTGATTTGAAATTATACTACAAAGCCACTGTGATAAAATCAACATGGTATTGGCAACAAAATAGACCTGAGGATCAGTGGAATAGATTAGAAGATGCAGAGGCATCTACGAAAACACTCAGCCATCTTATCTTTGACAAAGGGGCTACACAAGCTCACTAGAAGAAAGATAGCCTCTTCAATAAATGGTGCTGGGAAAACATGGCTTTCTACATGCCGACAACTAAAACTTGAACCAGCTCTATCACCATGCACTAAGGTAAAGTCAAAATGGATTAAAGATCCAAGCGTTAAAGCAGAAACATTCAATCTCCTGGAAGAGAAAATAGGAGCAACTCTTGAAGACATATGGGTAGGTAAAGAGTTCATGAACAAACATATATTCGCACGGGAAGCTCTTAAAGGAATCAACAACTGGGATCAACTCTTCTTCAGGAGCTTCTGCATGTCAAAAGAAATTGTCAACAGAGTGAAAAGACAACCCACAAACTTTGAAAAAATCCTAACTAATAAACAATCAGACAGAGGATTACTGTCTAGAATATACAAAGAACTAAGATATAACAGGGCCCTCAAATTTAAAGACCCAATTCAGAAATGGCCATCTGAGATGAATACACACTTCTCAAAGGACGAAATTAAGGAAGCAAATAAATATATGAAAAAATGCTCCACATCACTGTTTGTGAAATGCAAATAAAAACAACACTGAGATATCATCTGTCTCCAGAAAGAATGCCTATCATAAGGAAATCTACCAACAACAAACGTTGGAGAGGTTGTGGGGAAAAGGGAACACTTCTCCACTGCTGGTGGGAATGTAGACTGGTACAACCATTGTGGAGGTCAGTGTAGAGACTCCTCAAAAGAGTAGGACTGGAAATCCCATTCAAGCCGGCTATCCCCCTCCTGGGAATTTTCCCAAAGGATCTGGATACATTGTATCATAGAGATATATGTGCACCTATGTTTATAACAGCGCAATGTGTGATAGAAAAATCTTGGAAACAACCAAGATGTCCATCACATGAGGAATGGTTGAAAAAGATGTGGTATTTCTATATAATGAAGTATTACTCAGCTATTAAGAATGATAAGTTTGAAGCATTTATACTGAAGTGGATGCCACTTGAACATATACTCATAAGTGAAATAAACCAGTCACACATGTGTAAATATCATATGGTCTCCCTAGTATAACAAGCGAAAAGCAGAAATACAAAAGGAAATGTCCAACAACTAAAATCAATTGAGTCAGATAAGGCAAAGTGAATGGCATATGCTGCAGGATACTAGTCAGCTTTTCTTCTGGATGGTTAACAACCTAAGATCACAAGTCAGAGTTGGAGAAATAGAAGAGCCACAAGGCCAGCCAACATTTTAGCCCTAGCCTTTCAAGGTCACTGAAGACTCAGGACATAGGAGAACCTCTACTGCAACATCATGAAACTCCGGTGAGCTCCAAATTTTCTGAACAAGGAGATTATGGAGCCACAGAGGAAAGAGATCAAAGTTCTATAGTATGCCTGGGGGGAGTCACATGAAGAGAAAACTTTCTCTCAAGCTCTCACAGAGAGCAAACTGGTCAAGCATTGGCCGTGACTCATCCACATGGATGACACAGACAAAGGAACTACAGAATAATGTACAGGACTACAAGATAAACCCTGAGAGGACTTCCCTGACCACATAGGAAATATAAAGTTCATGTGTTGGTATATAAGTCTTGATCTATCTAGGTCTTACCCATCCAGCAGAAAAGTATAAAAATGAAGTATACATCGTGGGGCCATAATATTAAGCTGAGCTGTAAATGACTATGGTCGACAATTTCTTTGAATAACTCACTATTGTCATAGAATGCTGAACTGTGTTGGATTGTGGTGTCGAGTTCAAGCACCTAAGTTAGTTGAATGTCAATGGAGTGCCCACCTTTGACAGGTGTAGACAAAGGAAGGGGTGTAGAAAGAAAAAATCATGATGTGTGTGTATAGACAGTACAGCTGGGATAGATAATGCTGTGCTTCTACATAATTCTATGAGAGGCAAGATCTGCACTAATGGAGGTTGGACAGAATATTATGTCAGCTTCTAGTACTACGGTCAACCACTAGGAAAATAATTATTGAATTTTTGATATAATTCAGGTATAAAAATAAGATAAGTAAGCAGCTACACTCTTAATTCACTGATAAGAGATATCTGCTAAAATAATATCTGTAAATAAAATATCATGTATGTACCTTGTACAATACCAAAACATTATGAAAACAGTTTGCAATGTATTAATTTATCGAATCTGTATTGTTAAGGTGTCTTGAAACTGTCTGATTGACATTTGTAGCTCAATAAAATAAAAAAATAAAATAAAATAAAATAAAATGAAAAATAAACAGAAAAAAAAAGAAGCATAATTTTATTTTACTCCTAGTCTGTTTGTTATCTGTTTAAAAAAAAAAAAGGTTGCCTAGCATCCTTCACCTACACCTTTTCTATTATTCAGGGATCAGATTTGTAAGTTTCATCTAAGATCACTGTATAAAACAGGTCTCCAATAACAGTGACAAAATACCTGCTACAAACAATTGTAATAAGAAAAGGTTTATTTTTGTCTCATGACTTCAGAGATTTCAGTCTACAGTTTGCCATTTCTATTGCTTTTAGGCCTACAGTAAGGTACAAACATTATGATAATAGGCAGTAGAAGAAACTCCTTATTCACAGCAGCCAATGAGACAGGACAGTGGGGCCCCAATGCTTCCCCCAAGATACATAGCTATCCTAAATATCTAAAGTCATACCTTACTCAGAAATCCCTCATGGTTGCTGAGAGCTATTTACATCAGATATGGTTTCAGTCACAGAACTATCACAGATGTCTCCACTCCAGTATCATAGATGACTTCATCTCTTTGCAGCTTTTTTTGGTCAGGCCCATGAGAAGTCCCTGTCCTATCCATTACAACCCTATATAATCTAGCTGTCCATATCAGTCTGTATCAATCTGTGTACTGTTCCCCTTGTGCACTTTTGTAGTTAAGCAGCTCTGATAAAGCTTCTACTAGGTAGCATATTTTTATCTATTCATAATTTCTGTCTTAAGTAGCATAGGGTGAGCAGGTAACAAAAAGGCAACTGGCACCAAAAGCTTCCAGAAGATATAGCTGGTAGCGCTTAAGAAAAGTGACACTAGAAAGGGGAGAAAAGGAAAATGGATCACCACTGGCTTCTATCTTTGGAGGCCAGAATACTCAAGGCCTGATAGTAAGTTCTTGCTCCAACTGCCAAGAAGAGTCATTAAGAAAACATGTACTAATAAAAATATTTTTGTAAATAAAAAAGAAGTGCCATAAACATTAAAAGAGCTGACAGACACTGTTATTCAAAGGGCATAATTATTTCTACTAAAAAAAAAAGATGTAATTTGCCAAGTCATGATTTCTACATGGGTTGAGCAAGAACCCTCAGCCAATTAGCAGTATCTTGACAGCACCCATAGAAACCCTTCCCTCGAGATGGCCCTGAAGGTGGACTATGGTGACTGGTATAAGGAGGCTTAAGTGTTACTATGTCATATTTCAATCATCTATATATTTAAAAATTTGCACTAGATGGTGATGCCATAAAATAGGTGGTGGAGGGTAGAAAGTAATGGGATTCAGACAGGATGCAGTGCCCCCATGGCCCATCCCATTCAACTAGATACATCTGAGTTTCCATCATTCCATTAGTGCAACCCATCAAATCATGAATCAGTAGATTCATCCAGCGATAAAGGTAGAACTTTCACTATCCAATCACTTTCCAAAAACCCCACCAGTGATTTTGGCTTCAATGTGGACCAAGTCTCAATATTTGAGCCTTCAGGAGATGTTTTAGATCTAAATCATAACAATCATGTACATAAAATTATCTTAAAGAGTGAATATCCTATATTAAATAATCAAGTTGTATTTGACAATTCAAACACCAAGCAGGCAAGAAGTCCTTTAAATAACTCATTCTTAACTTCCCCATTGCAATAGAGTTACTACTGACCCTCTGTAGGCAGCCTCGTAGGAGATGCCTAGTCCCAGGATTTGCCACATCCTGGACACATCTCACTTCTACTTGGTACCATTAATCAAGAAAGAACTAGTAGGCTACTAAAGCATAGATGCCCCAAATGGAAGGCTCCTTGCTGCGCTGACTTCACTCTCCGTGACTGAAACATCTAGAAAACAACACTGCAAAGTGACAGTCAGAAATTCACTAATACATATTAACTCACAAGTTGTGTACTGCAAGATATCAATGATGGATGGGAGCAGATTACTACATTTTTCTCTAACATTTTATATGACACTGTATCATTTTCTTGTTTTTTTTATACTGTCGTCTGTCCAAGATTTATCTTTCCATGATCTACCCTTCATACATACTCCACATACCACAGAACAAGTATCGATAGATATTCTTAAGTGTGCATTTATCTATTTACACATTCTAGTGTTTATAGTGATCATGCACTAATTAAATAAGTCCAAGGAGAAAGTTCCACTTGGTAGAATTACTTAACCATCCTTACAAATAGTTTTCACACTTCCTTTTTCCATTATGATTAATGTTTATATTCTCTCCAGCTAAGACTTTTCACAACTACTACAGTAGGTTAGAATTCGGATTCAAAGTGAGGTTCTATTATATTTTTTCTATCTGTTCTATGATCTTATGTTCTGTCACAAGCAACTCTTCCACATATCCACCATGCCTGACACTGTAGCACTACTCCAGTCTTATTCAATGTCTTCTTTATACAGTTTAACTTTCCCTTTCACAGACTGCACTCTGATCTCAAAAAACTTACAAGCTGGGAAGAAAGACATACAAGGCTGTCATACACATTATATGACAAATACTGCCCACACAAAATGTTTCAAAATGTACAAAAAGATAACAAATTCATACTCAAACACTTGGTAATGATAATATGGACAGAATTCAGTCTATGTGTAAAAGGAATGCTTTCTGAGGAATAACATATAAATACACAAAGTCAAATTCACACAGCAATTCTATTAAACTTACTTAAGGAAGACATCAAAGAACTCGAAGTATATTGTTCATAAACTGCTGATTCATTCTAACTATGTAAAAACATACACACTCTAAAAACTGGTAGGAAATACCAAAAATATTAACAATAGTTTCCAAGGTGTTGAAGAAAGTTACTACTTTACCATTTCTTTCTACAATTGCTATATAACCTTTCCCAATTGATTTAGTTTGTGTTACTTTTATTAGAATGGAAACATTATCTATCCAAAGGAAGAGATGCTTGCCTCACCAATGATAGATAATCCACATAAGCATTAACACCTCTAAATCCATTCAGGCAGTTCAGCCCACTTCCAGAAATAACAAATATAGCCAAAGGGAGCAGATAACAAATTAAGCCCCCAGTAAGTAGGATCCAAAATGACTACTGAAGATTTATGTTACTCTGCTGTATCTGAGCAGGAAAGTAAATCTGGGCTTTATTTAGTACATGCCATGTTTTCATAATCACAGTCATTTGGCTTCTGTCTTAATAGAGATTAGCTGCCAAACGCTGTGTCTGATAACTAGGTGGAAACTATAGTGGATTTGCTATGACCACACACCTTTAGGTTATTACAGGAGAAAATATTTTAAATCCCAACAAACAAAGCTCTCAGAACATAAATCACAGTTCATTCACTCATTCCCTACATATCTGAATGCCTATCTATTCAGTGCCTATAACAGGAAAGTTTAAACAGTGAATATACTAGAGAGAACAATCAATGCTGTGCCGGCCCCACCACTGGGCATGCTAAAATGGCCACCAAGTCTGGGCATAGTGATTCATGACTGTAATTCCAGCATTATGGAGGCTGAAAACAGGAGGATCATTATGATTCTGAGCTGCATAGTGAGACCCTGTTTTAAATACATCAATGGAAAAAAATAATTAGAGGACAATCATACAATGTCTCCCATCAATATTCCTACACTGCACTCAGTGGGATACAGAGGCAACAATAAAAGATACAAGGAAAAAAAAAAAAAGGAAAAGAAGGATATTACTTTCAGCAGGATAGTCAGTGAGGTCTCTCAGATGAGCTGTTATATAAACACACCAAACCATGATGTGGATATCTAAACAAAGAATGTTCACAATAGAACCAATAGCCCACACAGAGATTCTGAGATGGTGTGGTTAAAGTGTTCAGAAACAAAAAAGCTGGAGAGCAGTAAGCAGATACAAAGTCAAAACATAATGTAATGCCTTTTGGAACATAGTAAAGATTTTAAATATTACTGAGTAAGGCAGAAAGTCACTAGAGTACAAAACAAAGGCTAATAGCAATAGTAATACTTTACTGGCCAGAGGTGAAGTACAGTTAAATGGAGGGGGCACTGAGGAGATAGCTCAATGGCATAAGCGCCTGCTTCACAAGCATAAAGTTCTGAGTTTGATCCCTGTACCTGCCTCCACTAGAAAAAATGTAAATTGGAGGTAAGGAATTCAAGGAAAAGTTAAGAGTGGACTAGAGACAATATGGCTCCAGTGAAAAGGGTATTATTAAAATGAAGAGGAATAGTCAGACTCCTAATAAATTCATACAGAAAAACAGATTTATTAAAGAAAAATCAAACATTCAAATTTCAATGGTTAGCCAAATTAAATTTGCATAGCCAACTAGATATGAGTCAAAACTTCAAAGAACAGACTCAGAGCAAGTTTACAACCTATGGAATCTTTGGTGTGCATATGGTAATTAAAAGACTATTATCATGAGTGAACATATATAAAGAGAACTGGCTTAAAGACAGTCTTAGGACTTAAACATTTTGAGGTCAGAATGATAAGAATCTAGCAGAGAAGGTACAAAGAAAGTAGGAATTAGAGGAAAAATCAGGAGAAAGATTCCCCAAATTCAGACAACATTGTCTAAGAGAATGTAAGTTTAATAATGAAATTATCTAACATCTCCACATCTTTTCTCTGATCTCAAAGTTCTGACAAAAAATGATACTATGTTATGTTCAAATTAAGTTTTCTATATTCTTTTGAAATCTGTGTAGCTGAACAGGGAATATCATGCCATCTCAATATACTGTTCTTAGGGAATGACAGCAGATTCAGCAAAAGCAAAAGACCACCCAATATTTTAGACATATAAACATCCTGAAAATCAAATGTGGTTGTGAGCACTGTTAAACCAAACTGAACTGCAGACATACTTACTATAATACAGTGAAGAGAAAAATGGGTCCTAGATGCAGATAGGTTCCCTTACCTCCGCCTCTGTACAATGAACATCTTATATATTTATTTATTTTCTTAGTTTTTCACTCTTCAATTAAATGCATTTTAGCTATTACTGAGAATCCTTCAGCAGAGGCAAACCCCTAAATTCTATAACTGAGCATAACCAACAGGTTCCAAAGAATAAAGTTCTTAATGTCACTATTAAAAAAAAAGGCAATCACCTTTTACCTTGGAATCACGGATTCTCTCTTATTAACTGTAGCAGAATGTGAGCCTTACTTTGTTACTAACTGAAAGGACGATAACTATCACTATTACAGAGCATAGTGTAGACTAAAAAGGAAACAAAACTAAGAGTGCACTGAGTACTAGATACACTTGGTATTTTCTTCTGAATTTATTTCAAGTGCATCAGAAATGTCACTAGATTTAGTGTATATAGACAGCAGAAGTAAGCATTGAATTACTGTCATGTATCTTCACTTCTATTATCTTTCATCAAATTTAAAACACATTTCACGTAAGAGATGGGACCGCATTGATTATCAAAAAGAAATTGAAGAACATGTGAACATGGCATTTCTTTGCACAAGTTACATTGCAACCTGTTATCAGCTTATATGCAAGGACACTTAAAAGAGGATTTATTCAGAGCTTGACACTTTAATTCCAAATTGCTGCCCTCATTCCCATGTCAACTTCTGAAATTAGAAGAAAAAAAGAATAACTTCTTTCAAGGAGAGAAAGTGAAAGTAGCCCCCATACGTTCAGAAAATAAAGACTAGACTAGGTCACTGTATCCAAGACCACCAGTATTAATAGGGGTATTTGCTGGGTTTTTTACTTTGTTTTGGGGTTTCTTTTCTTTTCTTTTTTTTTTTTTTTTTTTTTTTTTCGTATTTTAGAGAAGCCTCTACAAAGGTTCAAAGTCTCATTACTAGATCAGACTCCGAAGTGCTGGAGCGCTAGGATTACAGGCAAGTGCCACCACAGCCAGGCACCCAGTCTCAATTGCCATCTCAGCAAACTCCCAGCCCTTGCACCTGCTTTTAAGTGCTTTAATCCACTGAGTTATTTAGCCAGTCTGGGTGGTTATTTACTGTTGAAACAACTTTTTTCATGAATAAAGTTGAAAGAATGTCTACAGTTAATTAGGTTAGGAAATCTTATTAAACTCTTAACCATAATGAAAGGACACTGATAATATGATAACACAAGCAACGGCAACTAAATCAACTCTTTCTACTGACTTCCATAGTTTTTCTTTTGACTTACTAACACATCTGTGTAGTACACAATGTTTGCACTCTTTGTAAGAATTTGGCACATGTATGTAACACATCCCAATTTCTTTTTTTTTTTTCATCTCTTTTCTCCCTTACCCTTCTTTAATTTATTTTTATTTTTTTAATTTTTCTTTTATTGAAGTACAAATATCAATGAGACAGTTTTAATATACCTTGATAAGATGGATGTAATAAATTAATACATTGCAAACTGTTTTCATAATGTTTTGGTATCATAGAAGGAGGAACTCTTGAAGACATAGGGGTAGGTAAAGAGTTCATGAACAAACATATATTCGCACAGGAAGCACTTGAAAGAATCAACAAATGGGATTGACTCTTCTTGAGGAACTTCTGCACTTCAAAAGAAATTGTCAACAGAGTGAAAAGACAACCCACAAACTTTGAAAAAATCCTAACTAACAGGCAATCAGACAGAAGTCTGCTGTCTAGAATATATAAAGAACTAAGATATAACAGGTCCCTCAAATTTAAAGACCCAATTCAGAAATGGACATCTGAAATGAATACATACTTCTCAGAGGACAAAATTAAAGAAGCAAATAAATATATGAAAAAATGCTCCATATCACTAGTCATCCATGAAATGCAACTAAAAACAACACTGAGATACCATCTCACTCCAGAAAGAATAGCTATCATGAGGAAGTCAACCAACAACAAATGTTTGAGAGGTTGTGGGGAAAAGGGAACACCTCCACTGCTGGTGGGAATGCAGACTGGTGCAACCATTGTCGAGGTCAGTGTGGAGACTCCTCAAAAGAGTAGGACTAGAAATCCCATTCAAGCCAGCCATCCCCCTACTGGGAATTTTCCCAGAGGAACTGAAAACATATGTGTAGCTATGTTTATAGAAGCACACTTTGTGATAGCAAAATCTTGGAAACAACCAAGATGTCCATGACATGAGGAATGGTTGAAAAAGATGTGGTATTTCTATATAATGGAGTATTACTCAGCTATTAAGAATGATAAGTCTGAAGCATTTATACTGAAGTGGATGCCACTTGAACATATATTCATAAGTGAAATAAACCAGACATAGGGGCTAGGGAGATGGCTCAGTGGAATAAGTGCATCCCTGGCAAGCACAAGGGCCTGAGTTCAAACCCCAGTTCCACAAAAAAAAAAAAAAAAAAAAAAAAAAAAAAAAAAAAAAAAAAAAAAAAAAAAAAAAAAAAAAAAAAAAAAAAAAAAAAACCAGACACACCAGTGTAAATATCGTGTAGTATCCCTAGTATAAGAAGAAATACAAATAGAAATGTACAACAACTAAAAACAATTGAGTCAGATAACGCAAAGTGGATGGCATATGCTGCAGGATACTAATCAGCTTTTCTTCTGGAGGGTTAACAACCTAAGTTCAAAGATCAAAATTGGAGAAATAGAAGAGCCCCAAGGCCAGCCAGCATTTTGGCCCTAGCCTTTCAAGGTCAGCAAAGACTCAGGACATAGGAGATCCTGTGCTGCAACATCATGAAACTCAGTTGAGCCCCAAATTTTCTGAACAAGGAGATTATGGAGCCACAGAGGAAAGAGATCGAAGTTCTATAGTGTGCCTGGGGAGAGTCACATAGAGAGAAAACTTTCTCTCAGGCTTTCACAGAGAGCAAACTGGTCAGGCATTGGCCGTGACTCATCCCCTACCCTTCTAAATCTACCCAAAGTCATGATCTCCCTGAAGGAAAAAAAAAAAATAATTAAAACTCTCTTAGCTAGAAAATGATTAAAATCAGATTTGAAGCCAGGGTGAGTAGGTCTTAAAAGAGTTCTTTTACTTGCATCATCATCATCTTTATCACTTAAACTGCAGAATAAATTTCATCTCCTCTGAGGAATAAATAAATTTGCAGGAGAGCAAAATCAATGAAGCCTCTACATAAAGTATTAAGCACACAATGAGGAAAGTAGAAGTACCTGAAGATAAACTACTGCTAAATCATAATTTTGCCTAGATTTGTCATTGACTTCTCATTACAGGGCTAGCTAAACAGCTATTTATTGAGTATGAATGAATATGGAAGTTTACTTTGTCCTTATTCTTATATTTCTATAAATTTTACTATGGCTTCATAATCAACATGTCCAAGAGACTGTCTGATGGAGTAAGAGATATAGCATATCCTTTGTTTATAGAAATCTCTCAGAGGTATGAATCTACTTTTATTTGTGGATGCTTTTTATTATTGTGGTGATTATGTTACTGGTAAATGTACCACTAACCACTTCATAACTTACAGAAAGAATAAACACAATAAATAATTAAAGCTACTCTTACAAATTTTAATAAGTATATTGGATTATTTCCTAAAACAATTATATCAGTAATGTAGGATGGTTACAACACAGGCAAGACAATCACACTTGAGATTTAATCTTTTTCTGAAGATTCACAGTTGCTCAGCTATTAGAAGTAGTGGAAAATCTTCCTCTGAGAACTCTTTTCCTGGTTCACTCTGTACCTTTCTAGCCCTCACCAGCAAAATAAAGGATCAAAAACACAAGATTCTATAAGAGGAAAAAACTTCAACATGCCTAACACTCAGGCTGGGGCAACTGAATGTTGTATTTTTTACCAATAATACAGCAACAGGCGCCCTCTGCTTTTATTAATGCAGTTTAGCTGATATGAGCAGACAAAATTGAAAGAGAAAGAGAATGTGCTTTATCATCTGTAGCTGAATTTCAATTTTCTCTTTCAAGTACAGTTGAATGCATTTTCTTTGCAACCCAAAGACAAATCTTGATTACTGTTGCAAGAATAATCTCAGCCTTTGTGTGAAGGAGATAGGGAAAATAAATAGTCTCTCTGGATGATGTGTCAGCTTGTGAACTTACAAAACAAGATATATTCTTGGAGGTAGGGAAATTAAATTAAGGCGAAATGGTACGGCCATTAAAATGACAACTGAAGGTTTATTTTATAGTCCATGGCTGGCTTACCAATTGTCCCCTATTTTAGCCTCACCCCAGGGGCACAGACAACTGAACCAGAAACAAACGAGGTCATGACATGGGCAACTGTCTGGGAATACAGGTCACTCAGGCTGTGGGCTCTGCCATGAATTGGCAGTTTTCTTCGAAAATTGAGGTTGATTCCCTATTCTCCAGCCACCTCTCTTGTACAGGTTTCAATAAAGAAAAAAAAATGGGGAAGTGGGTTGACATCTCTACAAATTTCTTTTTTGCTATGCTTTTATCCATATAAATAAGATAATTCAACACCAGCTCTGCAAGACTCTACGTCAGGAGAATCTTAAGCACCAGTTTTTTTTGTTTTTTTGTTTTTTTTTTTGAGTATCAGAAAAAGTATTTTTCTGAGCTACCTTTATTTATCCTTATTTAAAGGACAACACTTGGACTTCTGGTAAGAAATAGTTCAATGTACAAAGTAGGATCAAAAAAAAAAAAAAAAAAAGATAGGTACATGCTTCTAAAATGTCTCCTCTCAGATATTCTCTCAAAGGCTGACAACCTATCCTCATCTACAACTGTACCCTTGTAGGGCTCAAACTAAGTAGCCCATTCTCAATTTTTGCAACAAAGTATTCTACAAAAATGAGTGACATAATAAACTATATATTTATGTGGACTCAGGTCTCTTCTGTATGCCTTACCCCAACCTAGGTAATACTGTAAATCTGACTAGTGGTAGTTTTGCAGATCTCATTTTCTTTCTTTTTTTAATGTCTTATTCATTTTAATAAGAAAAATGATAAAATAGCAATGAAACAATTTCAAAACAGGTTAATAGGATAGTTACAATATAATACATTGCATACTGTTGTCTTTGGAGTAGTTATTCAGAGGACAAGATTGTAGACATAGCTTGTCTAAATAGTATAAAGTTTTCTTCTCATTGAACTAAAGAGAAAGTAGCTGTATATTTATCCTAACCATCTTATATATACACTTATATTTTTTTCTGTCTTATATATACACATATATTTTTCTATCATATATACACTAATATATGTATTTTTTCCTCTTATATATACTACAAAACAGTTCTTTATTTACATACCCTTTTTGTTTTGTTTTGTCAGAGATGGGTATTTCATTACTGTTAGAGAAGCTGTATTTGGAGAAGTCTTTAAAGGACCTCTTCATGCTTGATGCCAGTCCACATACAGCAGATGCTTAAATTCAGCAAAATAATCCAGTACAGTCCAATAGTTCATAATAGCAGTGAGTTAGCACCACAACTGGCAATTGCCCTAAGTTGTTCATTTGAGCTTTTTACAGCTCAGTATATTAATATAGCTTTATTTTTATTTCTCCTGGTTACACTTTTCTGCTGGATGGTTATAACTAAAACTATAACTTTTGCTATCTGATAAATTCAGTCAAATCCCCCCAGGATTTACCCTGGAACCACATACAGCACCTTGTAGATCTTTTGTCAGTGTAAACCATCTGGATGAGTCATGACCAATGACTTGACCAATTTTCTCTATGTGAAAGCCTTAGGCACACTTTGGATCATCAATCCCTTGCCTCTGTGGCCCCATAATCTCCTTGATCAGAAAATTTGGGACATCACTAGGTTACAGGATATCAAAATAGAAGTTCTCTTATGTCCTGATTCTTTACTGATCTTGACAGGCTAGGGCCAAAATACTATCTTTTTTTTTTTTCTTAGCCCATCTATCTGTCTAATTTTTGGTCTGAAAACTGTAGGTGTTCAACACCTTGAAAAGACAATTACTGATATTATTAACATTATTATCCTATAACAGAGGCAGTTAAAGGTAACATCACTATCTATTTGAAAATATCATACCTTAGACACAAAATAAAACTGCTATTTTCCAACAACTATGGATGTTCTAATATTTAAATCCCTACAGAATGTTAAAAAACAATTACAATTTTTTTACAGATATTCAGAAATCAAACCATAGTCAATATTGTACCAGCACAATCCTGCAACATTTGTTTTTTCTTGTCCTTCATTTACTTTTATTAACTTTTTTACATACATTTACTTTAAAGAGTACAGCAATAATTGATATGCAGATCTCATTTTCTACTCATGTAAATACTGCTAACCATATGAACCTTACATCAGTATTTCTTTTTTTCACCTTTGCAAATTATACTCCTATGTTCTATAAATGCACCTGTCATTTTTAATTCTCTAAGAGCTTCCTTTCAACTCTACTCTGGCCTTGTAAATCCATTATGACTACTGTCTCTTTAAATTGGTGAACCTGAAACTATCAACACCTGCCTGGCATTTTAGGACTCTTCAGTGTCCACAAGGATCTTCCTATTAGGTATAGTCATTGCCAATATCCACATATACATAAGCCTTAATTTCTCTTTCCTATGTAAACTATATTATTCTTTCTAAATCTTGATGTTGCTTACATTGGTAAAGTCCACAAGAAATTTTTTTCCTTTTTTAATTCAATCCCCAGCCTGCTTTGCCAGCTTCGCCCCCAGGGTCTGCTGAGATGGCGAATGAGACTGGGTGTTCTGGAAAGTGCCTGTAACTCCAGACCTTTGGAGGCTGTAAACATCACTATGAGTCAAATCTGTGTGGTGAAACCCTGTAGACCCTGTACTAAATACACTTTTAAAAAATGTATGTAGAGATAACAAAAAGTCATGTAACAGACATCCAAATACATGGAATTTTGTGTTCCTATTAAAAGAAAAGCCTAAACTTATAACACATATTCATATGTAGTATAACAAATTAAATATAAAAAATAGAATTATACTCAATACAAAATTAAAGTATTTTTTATTTCTTGTAAAACATTCACACCTCACTTGAGGATTGAATCTATAGCCTCTATTTCCTTAATGATTGAAGCTCACCTTTCCTTTTTCTTTTTAATGTATTTAGTACAGTGTCTAATGGGTCTCACCACACAGACTGAACTCATAGTGGTCCTCCTGCTTGCAGCCTCCCAAGCACTAGGATTACAGGCAGGCACCACCAGACCAGTCTCATTCATCATTTCATCATGCCTCAGGGGCAGGGCTGGCACAGCATGCCTGGTTGGAACCCTGGTCCCTGCATCTGCCTAAGCAGGAGCTTTACTGCATTGAGCTATTTGGCTGGCATTAAAGCTCAGTTTTCTGATCCAATATTAAAGTTGTCATCTTTAAAACCAAAAGATTATAGACCAAAGTACCAATGAGACAATGCTGAGATATTTACATTTCAAGGACAACTGACACCAAGATGTGAAGATATCTTTAGATCTGAGACACATATAGCTATCCAAGTCCATGGATCTTTTTTATAAGCTAAAATGCTGTAGTTAAGAATTAAAGGCACTATTTTTCTAAGCAGACTCTTTTAGAAAGAAAGGATACCTGCTTCCTTTATCCTTAATAAGGAAAGAGAAATTCTTTATCTCTTTCTCATTCCTTACATGTAAGATATTTGGACACTTCAGCAGAACATCTGACCTGGCTCACATCATGTCACCACAAATATAAGAACTGGAGCAGGGATGGAAGCTATAGATGTTCCACTATTTATAAATTTGTCACTAAGATAAAACATCTAAAATTCATAGTAAGGACATTATTATTTTCTTCAGCCCTGTAAAATTCATATATTGATAACCTAAACCTAAGGTGATATCATCAAGGGATGAGGTTTATAGGCTATAAGCAGACCATGAGAATAGACACCTATAAAAAGAGAAAACAGAACCAGAGGTGGTGGTGCACACCTGCAATCCCAGAACTCAAGAAGCCAAGGCAAAGGGATTTCCACAAGTTCAAGGCAAGCCTGAGCTATTCAGTTTAAAGAGCAACAAGACCCTATCTTTTTAAAAGCCAGGGAGATAGCTCAGTAGAGTAAGTGCTTACCTGGCAAGTGCAAGGTAAATCTCAATTACCGCAAAAAAAAAAAGGACCCTATCTCAAAACACCAAAAACGGGGGGGGGGGGGGTGTTGAGTGATAGAGAAATTCCTGAGAACAACTAAATCCTTAGAAAAGAAAAAGCAGGTCCCAGGAGCTTTTTTCTAAACTCAAAAATCAGATGTAAACACCATAATTATGTCAAATTTATACTGAAAGGCCAGATACTTTAAGACAATGGATCCTGCAAATGAAAGGAAACATCAGAAGTTTTGACTCCTGGAGCTAGATTGCTTGGATCTGTTTCTGCCACAAACAATGGAAATCTTTTCGAGCCTTGTTATGGCATTTACCTAGATGCCCACCAAAGCCCCATGCGCTCACAGATGAGTGCAAAGGTGGACTGATTAGGGCGTATAAATGTGAATTAAGGTTTCATTCTGGGATAAAGGGGCTGACAATGGAACCCTCCCCAGAGGCAACAGTGACAGCAACCCTTAAGACTGTCACCTGGTTGGAATGGACAGAAGGCGGGCCTGCTTCTTGCTGTTGCCCCCTTTGCTCCCCACTCCAGGACTGCTTCTTCCCTGCAATGGCCCTCTGCCAGGCCACCTGGCGTGGAACCAGCTGACTATAGACCTAAGTTTCTGTGTACTATAAACCAAGAAAATCCTTCCCTATTTTAACTTGTGGGTGTCAGGTATTTTCTCTCAACTACAAGAATAGTAACTATGAGGAGCTGATATTTAAAATAGAAACTACAGGATTTTTTACTTTAGAGTGTTATTTATCAATTATCAGTGAGTTATTTTTTCTAAGTAGAGTACACAGAATTGTATTATGCACTTAAGAAATAAAGAACTTTTTTTCTTTCCCCACAAATAACTAAAGTCTGAAGGGGTGCATAGACACAAACAAAATTTATTTATCAATGTATATTTTAACTATGTTGGCATAAATTCAAAATTAACAACAAAAGATATATGAACTTCATAAAACTGGCTCTACACCCATGAAATTTAAATAAAACCCATCCCCAGATCTAACAAAAATTAGCCCAAACAACACTATGTTCTGGGAAACAAGAGTTGAAGACCATTTAAAGGAAGGGGAAGCCATGCAAATATTCTTGATTTTTAGCCTCACCAGATTGCCTATCAGTTTACACAGAGCACTCTTGTCAATATTAATATTAACCCTATGGATTTAACATATCTGCTGGGAAAATGAACTTAGTGTATTTGATGCCACTATGAAAGAATTTTCTGCCTTTCACAGAAGCCTAAAAGTTTATAATCATCATCACCAGGAATCACCAAAGGGGCATTTTCTTCCTCTAAAACATATTTTTAAAACATCCTCATTTTGTTGCCTCTTCAGGATCTGTTTCTGGTATCAGGATCTGTTTCCAGTATTCTCATGCTATAGGGAGTATATTCCATCTTACAGAACACAGCCTATCACCTCCAGTAAGCAGATTTTTTTCTGTCCTACACTACAATGGTTCTTTCTACTTCCTGTTGTTATAAACTTGCTAAATGGGTGAAACCTGGGAGAATTTCTGTTTAATCCCATTTGTTTCAGCTGGAAAATCATTATCCACTGATTTCTGAACTGAAACCACACTGATGCTTTAAGTTCCTAGTGCCTTAAGCGCCCAATGAAAATGTATGCCTCTTCCATGTGCTCCCTCAGGCACTGCCTTTTATCCCTGAACTGTACAGAACAGCACTTTTATTGCTACATATTTTTCTTTTTTTAAAATCATTCATTTGGTACAGGGTCTCACCACAACACTTGAACTCATAGTGACCCTCCTATCTCCACCTCTCCAGCACTGGGATTACAGGCACATGCATCCACACCAGGTTTTAGTGGCCAGCACAGTGCACCCGGGGTTCTGGTCTGCAGGGCATGTGGTATCAAAGATCTAACCTGGGTTTTTGTGCTTGCCAGACTGGTGCTTAGGCTGCCAAGCTATCTCCCAGGCCCTGTACTGTTTGAGTCACTTTTTTTTTTAAATGCATTTAGTACAGGGTATACAGGATCTCACTACATAGATTACTCATAGTGAGTTTTTTCAGCATCCCAGGCATGCACCACCCCAGTCTCAATCACTGGCTCAGTGTGCCCTGAGGGTAGGGCCAGCAAGGCAGGCCCAGGGTTTTGCCTAGGGTCAAACCCAGGCCCCTGTGACTTCCTAAGCAGGCACTTTAATACATTGAGCTATTTGGCCAGCCCTTGAATCATTTTAAATATGTCACTATTTACCTAAAAATGTTGAGTTTTTTTACTGCTTAATCTGCTTATTAATTTGACTTCTTATCCAAAACAAGTATTAATGTTTTTTGATGTTTTTGTTACTTTTCTCTATAGTTTTTGTTTGTTTTTAAACATACTGCTGAGTCAAGGAGATAGCTATAACAACTGTATAGCAAACAGAAGGCTCTGAACCTGAATTCCAGTACCCAAAAAGTTAAATAAAATTAAAAACAAACATGTTTCTTAAATTGCAGAATCATCTTTACCAATAATGAAATGGCTTAATTTTAAGTTTACTAAAAGCATCTTCTATTCAAACAAATCTTTTCCCCTCCACCTCCCTGATATCCAGAATTTCATGAAAAAAAAAACAACTTTTCTCTCATCAGACTGACACAATAGCTGATTCAGCTTGAACTTATTTTCTTGCCTAGCATCTTGAATGCTAACTTGAATAGCTATCTCCTTGACTCAGCAGTATGTTTAAAAACAAACAAAAACTATAGAGAAAAATAACAAAAAACAAAAAACATTCTTAATACTTGTTTTGGATAAGAAGTCAAATTAATAAGCAGATTAAACAGTAAAAAGCTCAACATCTTAAAAAAAAAACAAACAAAAAAAAAACACCTTGAATGGTAACTGAGTTTGCTGAATCTCATATTGATCTTTAAATATGGGAACATTTCTTTAAACCATAAACTATATCTATATGCAAACATGGCAATGGCTATATTATCTTTAAAATTACTTAGTGATACTTTGAGTAATCTGCAGAACTTCCTAGTCTTCAATATTTAAGATGCAATTTTAACTGCCTTTATAACTTAGTCCTTCTCTTTGACCACTAAATAATTTACTTCCTCACTCTCTCTGAAAGTCATTTCATTTCTCCCTTTAATCCACTGAGCTATTTGGCCAGCCCTTGAATCAGAGCCCAATGCTCTGTACCACAGTTAGCTCCCCCTCAGTCTCTATTTCCTTTTATATATGTCTACTTCAAATTCTATTTTTGTTGCTCCTATAATCTCCTTAAAAAATATTTTCTATAACTGTAAAATTTATTCTTTTCTTCCCCTCTCTCCACTGCTGTAATATTACCACTAATAAATGTGTTAAAGTCTCTAATACCTAAAAGTCACTAAATTACTAGAACCAACTCACTTCAATCATGAGTCTTTTCACTTCCTTTCTTTGTTTTTACAATTTTAGTGAGTTGTAACTCATCCTCAATTATGAAGAAGGTATGTACTTTTAAGAGGGTCTCTGGTTCTTTTTAAATTGATATCTATTTTCATAATATGAAGATGGCACGTACCTCTCCTGACAGGATCTCAAAGAAATTCAGTTACTAAGTCAAAGTCTATGTGAGATTAAGACACTGCAGTAACTTTTTGGTTTTAGTTTGCTTTCTGTGCTTGCGCTGGAAATCAAACTTCGGACCTCAGGCTTACCTGGCAGGCACTGCACCACTGAGCAAAATTCTCTGCCTCAGTCCCTAAATGTTGGGACTACAGATATGTGTTGGTGTGTCAGCTTGGGGCAACTTTGAAAATGTACATGCTGCCCAGGAGATGGCTCAGTGGAATAAGTGCTTCCCTGGCAAGTGCAAGGGCCTGAGTTCAATCCCCGGTTCCACAAAAAAAAAAAAAAAAAAGAGTAAAATGTACATGCTATTTTCTAGAAATGACTAAGATAGGTGCTTCTACAGTTCTTTCTCTTGAACCAGAAGAGAATTCAAAACAACATAAAAAATGAATCAGTTTTGGCATTATAAGTATTTCCTGCAAAAACTTTTGGAGATACAGTAGAAACACCTTGAGACCTAAAAAGCTGCCATACAAAGAGACTCTATAACCAAGGACTTGGTCTCAAGGCTACTTTAAAAAATTTGTTTCTTCAGATTTCAAGGTTAAACAGCAGTGGCCATTTGATTGGAACCTGTTTAAAGCACTCTTCAAAGCACTCTTGGTCAGATTCTGTTTGCTGAGCCTCTCCAGAGTTGTTTGCCTTTGTTTATAATCCAAGCGTGGAAACCTATCTCTAAGAAAAGGATACCTGTTTAAATAAACACAGTCATTTCACTACGAAAAGAAAAGTCACCATCGTCACAACTCACTGCAGTCGAACCCTGCTCAGTGCCCAGGCCGGGCTTGCCAAAGCTTAAGGTCCGCTGCCAGCCGCGAGGCCCACGCCCCAAGCCCCACCAGTCACCTGGACGGAAAGCTGTGGCTCGTGGAGCCGGTACGCTGCGAGGGCGAGGCGGGAATATTACTGCAGCGGAAATCGGCAGAAGAGTGGTAGGAGGGCTGGAGAGCGGAGATGAAGCAGAGCACAAAACAAGGCCGGGACTTTTCGGCTTTTCTACCTTTCCTCCGTCTTACATCTTTGAGCGTGCGCAAGAACAAAATGTAAGGCCTCGCTTTCCTCCTTTTCCCTCTGGGAGAAACAAAAAGACTCGGGACCCGTGAGACAGCTCGATGATCTAAGGCAACTGCTTAGGCACGCTTTGGAAAAATCTGGGCAAGCGCGGGTCAGGGCCGAGCCGGCCACGAACGGAAGAAGAAAAGCCTGGGCAAGAAAAATAAATCCCTATACCTGGCTGTGCTGTCAATCAGCAAGAGAACCAAAGCAATCCCTTACAACTGTGGATTTACTGAACTGAAACCCAGATAGGCAAACTTACCGACGTCGTCACAAGTAACAGCAGAAAGAAAATGGCGCTACTCGAAATTTGGGGTCAAACAATTTTATAGACCGGAAGACGAAATATGGAGGGCACTTCCGGTGCGCAAAGGAAATGAAGGGGCGGGCCAATCTTCATCTTCCAAATTGACCAATCAGATCACTCATTGCCACTTCCACTGGAAGAAAAATTTTGCACAGGTGCCATGCTTGTAATGAAGGAAGACAATTTAAGTGTTCTCAGTCCCAAAATAATACACAGCATATACACATCATAGAGTATGTTTTCACAGACTATGGATTTTGTACATCATATTATAGACAAATAATGGAATACTAATCAGTCCACAAAAAGAATAGAATCTTGTTATTTGAAAAAAAAAAAAAATAGATGGAACTGGAAATCAATACCCTCAGTGAAATGAGCCAGACACAGAAAGAGTAGAACTGTATGATCTTACATATGTAGAGCATAAAAAAGTTGGTCACATGAAATTTGAGAATACAGTGGTGATTACTAGATTTTGGATATTATGGGAACAAAAGAAAAAGATAGGTTGATCAACAGGTCTTAAGTTAGAAATAAGTTCTAGTTCTTACTAACAAGGTTAGATCGAAGAAGTTCTTGCATAGTACTGAAGCCATAAACAATGATAATGTTTGTATATTTTAAAAAGCCAGAAGTATTATGAACTTTTTATGTTGAAAGAAATAGATATCTTTGACCTGAGTTAAACATTACAAAATGAATACACATACTGAAACATCACATGCTAACCCTTAATGTGTACAATATTTATGTTTTTATTTATCACTTAGGCAGTTAAGAAAATCCAAAGCAAATAATACCACAGAAGGCAATAATTGGACTTCATGAACATTGTGCAATTAAATTCATCAAAAAATGACAAATCTGTATTGGCTCTAGTTAGAATGTGATTTCCCACATATAAGGTGCATAGACTTCAAAGGAAAACATAAACGCAACTACATAAAATTAAAATGCCAGGAAATAATACATGCGTTCTTTAGTATGGTGAATTTCTGAGAATTCTCCAGACAAAAAATAGAACACAGTCACCTCTGACAAGATCTCTTCTCATCTAATTTGTCTTAAAATATACATTTTGTTTTTCTCCCTGTTTTATTCTAACTCTCAGAGTTTCACTTTAGAAATGGAAAGACCATCCAGTTCTTACCTCTCTCTGAATAACTTTTTTTTTTCTTCATTGCTTTTATTTTTTTTTATTTTTTTTGAAGTACAAATATCAATGAGACAATTCTAAGACACCTCAACAGGAAGAATTTGACAAACCAACACACTGCAAACTGTTTTCACAATGTTTCGGTATTGCGCAAGGTGCATACATGACACCACACCTATCGACATCATTACAGCAGATGCCTCTCACCAGTAAATTAAGAGAGTGTAGCTGTTTATGTATCCCATTTTTTATACCTGAATTATATCAAAGATTCAATAATTAACACTTTCCACCTTGTTATTTTCCTAGTGGTTGTCCATAGCACTAGAATCCGACACAATATCCTGTCCAACCACCATTAGTGCAAATTCTGCCTCCCACAGAATCATGCAAACGCATGGCACATCCATACTAAGTGCACTGTCCATACATACACATCATGACCCTTCCCCTCCATACAACTTCCTTTGTCTACACCTGTCAAAGATGGGCACTCCATTGCCATTCAACCAATCTAGGCGCCCGAGCTCAATGACTCAATCCAACACAGTTCAGCATTCCACAACAACAGTGAGTTATCTGAAGAAACCGTCGACTGTAGCCATTTACACCTCAACCTACCATCATGGCCCCGCGCCATATACCTCATCGTTACACCCCTCCGCTGGATGGCCAAGACCCAGACAGAGTAAGACCCATACACCAAAACATATAGTCTTCGCTTCTGATGACGTCAGTGAAGTCCCCTCAGGGTTCATCTTGTAATCTTGTAGCTTATTCTGTAGATTCTTTGTCTGTGTCATCCATGTGGATGAGTCACAGCCAATGCTTGACCAGTTTGCTCTCTGCGAGAGCCTGAGAGAAAGATTTCCCTCCATGTGACTCTCCCCAGGCACACTATAGAACTTTGATTTCTTTCCTCTGTGGCTCCATAATCTCCTTGTTCAGAAAATTTGGGGCTCAACTGAGTTTCATGATGTTGCAGTACAGGATATCCTATGTCCTGAGTCTTCACTGACCTTGAAAGGCTAGGGCCAAAACGTTGGCTGGCCTTGGGCTCTTCTATTTCTCCAATTTTGATCTGTGAACTTAGGTTGTTAACCCTCCAGAAGAAAAGCTGATTAGTATCCTGCAGCATATGCCATTCACTTTGCCTTATCTGACTCAATTGTTTTTAGTAGTTGTTGTACATTTCTATTTGTATTTCTTCTTTTCGCTTCTTATACTAGGGAGACTATACAATATTTACACATGTGTGTCTGGTTTATTTCACTTATGAGTATATGTTCCAGTGGCATCCACTTCAATATGAATGCTTCAAGCTTATCATTCTTACTAGCTGAGTAATACTCCATTGTATAGAAATACATAAATAACTCTTTTCCCTCTACTTCTATGATAAAAATGGTCCTTCTTTTAATCTATTTGGTTCTCACTCATAAATATTATGTGTGTGAAGGAGTGATTAGGAATTTCTAAAACAGATATTGTCAGTGAAGCTAGGTCTTTTCTTTGTAATGGAATACATGGACAAATTAAACTACAGAGCTCAGAGGAAATCAGGACAGGTAAAAAGAAGACAGGTGCATGATCTGAAGCTTACAAGTACAGAGATTTTTGAGGCACAAACATAGAGGTAACTGAGGATTATAAGGAAAGGAAAGAGAAGAGGACTTTTAAGAAGTGTTCATTTGTGTTGTATGAGTAAACTTCATGTTTTTTTAAGAAACCTAAGTATCTAACACAACTTACTTGGAAATTATTGCTGAAATTTTTGGATCTGATTCCTCCATCAGATTGTAACTCTGTAATTCCAGCAGAATAAAAAGTTAAAAAACAAACACAACTCAGGAGATTTTTTATTTTTTATTTTTATTTAATTATTTATTTTTGTGTTTCAGTAAGAGTCTACAGGGCCTACAGGGTCTCACTACATAGACTGGACTCATAGTGATCCGCTTGTGGTCAGCCTCCCAAGAGTTGGGATTACAGGCACGTGCCATGACTCCCAGTCTCAATTGCCATCTCAGCACACCCCACAGCTGGCCAGGTATTGAGCCTCCAACCGCTGTGTCTGCCTAAGCAGGTGCTTTAATCCACTGAGCTATTTGGCTGGCCCAAACTCAGAAGATATTTTATAAAATAAGGTCTTGATTATTAATAAATTTAACTTTAAAATAACTGGCATAAGGCCAGTCAGATAGCTCAGCGAACTAAAGAACATGTATAGACAGAGCTCAGGAGCTAGGGTTCGATCACCAGCATGCTGTGAGGCCCCACCCCCGGGGTGCCCTGAGGCAGCACATGAGACTGGGCATGGTGGCCCACTCTTGTAATCTCAGCGCTTGGGAGTCTGAAAACAGGAGAACTACTACAAATCCAATCTGGGTAGTGAGACCCTATAGACCCTCTACCAAATACATTAAAAAATAAATAAAAATAATTGGTGATATTAACTCTCAAAAAATCTATGGTACCAGCCTATGTTGTTCTGGTGTCTCAACATTTTGCATATTTTTATAAAAGATTTTACTTCATACTTTCTGACAATTTTTGGTTTTCTGAGCCATTTGACAGAACTTACGTCTTCAATTATGTAGACCAAGTGAACTGCTTATTTATATAATTTCTAAATTTCTGAAATTAAACCTCAAAAACTGATTTCAAATGTCCTCACTTCAAAGTACTACTTAAATGGCTCAAATGCCAGCCCAGTCTCAGCACTGGAGACAACCACCTGAAAGGGACAGTTATAAGGCAATATATAATATCAGCATAAAAGATGTTGTATCTTACTGTCACAGTACCAAAACTCAGAATCCTTTTGATTTAAAATGTGCTGTTATGTTTAGCTGAGGCTGAGAAAGAAACCCTTATGTTCTAGTAAATCTTTTTACTGAAACCTGAATGATCTCTAGTTTTAAGATCCTGCTTAGAAAAACATTGTGTGCTAGTTGTCTTACAGTCTTGTTTCATGTGTTATAAATATAGAGATACATGGCATTTATTTTGCTACAAAATAAATGATTTCTCTGTTATTTGATACGTTGTTGATCACTGAAATGACTTAAAAGTTCAGCACCAATTTCAACTGAGCAGACAAATAATACCAGACCAATTTTTGTAGTAGGCATTAATGGGTTCTCTGCCCTTTCACTTGGAATGCTTACTCCAAAAAGCTAGTTATCACATGAAGGAGTCTGATATCTAAGACTTTCATGACATCAGAAAGTTCAAGCCACATGGATACAGAGAGAGCCTCAAACAAGTATAGCCATTCATTGGAACCCTCTCCCCCTAGATACCATGCTACGACTAAAGAAATCATTCCTGTGATTTAGTGTTTGGCTGCTGTCTGCCTTCAGCATAAAGGACCCCAAGTGTGAATTGCCCGCGTTAGTCCATAGCATACTGAATGAAGAACGTACTGTTGTGTTAAGCCACTACATTGCAGAGAAGTTTGGCATCCAGCAGCAGATTACCAGAGCAATACCCAACATTTACTGAGTATTCAACTTTGTGACATACCCTTTTCAAAACTATGTTCAGTGAATCAATTGATTTAAAAATCAAAAATACTTCTAAGATAAGTGGTTCTCCTTATTCCACTTTTGAAAACCTTCAGCAGAAGTAGGATTAAATGGTACACATAAAATGACAAGCAGGTAAGTTATCAGTGATGGCAAACTTTTTTTTAGAGCTTTCAGTGCTATAAACAACCTGGCCAGTACCTGTGCCCCAGGGAACCTCCCCTGATGTACAGCCTTTGGATAAGACTCTCGCAGCCTGAATCTCAGCAGTAGCCACTGTGCTGTCCCCTTACCTATAGATTTCAGCATTTGCAGTATTGAGAGCATTGATCTAATCATTATGTTACAATAGAAGCAGTACTTTTACTATATACATATCACCTAATAAATCACATAATTATTGAATTTAAAATATTCAGAAATTATTAAATTCAATCCACAATGTGATATCTATACCACATGAACATGATTCAGCTATAGCTATAGCTCCAGATACTTACTGTCTAAAAAGGGAAAATAGCTGGTCACTCGTGCATGCCCTTCCACCCATGCAATATTATCAGCATAGCTTATGCAGCTTAAAGCACAATGTTGAGAAATGAGTAGCAAAATAAAACATAAAATCACATCTAATCTGATCTTACAATATTTATAACTACTAGTTATAATTCTTGAAATGGGAAGTATGTCAACATAAAGCAAATAACAAAAAGGGTTAATTAGTTTTTATAAAGCTTACATTCTGAGTGTTTTTATCCTCACTTTATTGTTATTACCATTCTTTCTAATATGTCTTTAAATTTTTTTTACCTAATAACAAAGAAATCAATGTACACTTTAGCAAAGTTATTTTTTTTCAATCAGGCATCAAGTAGGATAAAAATCTGGCTTAATTTTGTATTTTATCTATGAAACTGGCAACACAAAGTAAAAGTGGCTAAGTGAGCAAGAATGTTACTGTGGCCCCACATGAAGGTTCCCACATCTCTGTGTTTTTGTGCAAATGACTCAGAAATAAGGACAGGAATAAGCATATATACACATCCAAAAGTATATAATTATGTTAACTACTGTCTAACTTTCCATGCCCCAAATTTATCTTCTAAGTATGCAAGATTTAGAAACCGATCTAGAAATAGTAAAATAGTATTGTGATGTTTTGTATGGTTTTTTTTTTTTTTTTTTTTTTTTTTTTTTTTTTTTTTTTTTTTGCATTTTACTCCTAGCTACCTTAAAAATCATTGTGGAACTCCATTCACAATACTGCTCATTACTTTTCCCCCCTCTTCGATCCTTGATACTCACTTTTCCTACCAGTTTTCATTGTAGGAAGTAGTTTTTCACAGGCTAACAAGACAATTAATCTTACTAACTGTACAATTAGCAATATTAAAATAAGGTGGCCATAGAATACAAGGTAATGTTAGTGTTATACTTTTGAAATCCCTGGAACCAGTTCCATTTTTCTAATTATTTATAGGAATGTTTATTTCAAAAAGACTTGTGCTGTCTAATTATATTTAACTCAAGGCATGACAATAGTTAAAGAAGTAGAGATCTATTGAAATACTTAAGTGGGAGACAATTTTTTTGTATTGGAAGAGAAAGGGATTTTCATGATAAGGACATAGAATGAATTATTTTGTTTTCCAAGTATATTATTTTATCTGATGGAAGGTAAGGAGAAAAATGTAAAAGCCAATACACATAATTTTTGACACATTTAAGTCTTACAGCTGAGCGTGGTGAAGCATGCATGTAATCCCAGTACTCAGAATGCTAAGTCAGGTAGATCACTGGGTTCGAGGCCAGCCTGTGTTACATAATAAGATCAAGGCTAGATTGAGCTACATTTCAAGACCCTGTCTCAAAAACAAACTAAGTCTTAGAGCAGTTTTAAAATATGAACAACTCCATCTTTGTTCAATAGTTATTAAGTAAATATCAGCATTATGATTATAGAGTTGCGGTAGCTTTATTGCCTAGAGCATTAAAGTGATTGTTCAGTCATAGCCTACATCTCAAATTAGAACTAAGGAAGAAATTCATTTGACTAATTCTTCTAAACATTTATATATTATATTATCAAAATGTATAAATAAAGTAAAATCTAATGCTGTTAATTGTTATAAGTCAATTCTGACATTTGTTATGTATTTTATCAAAATTTTATTGTTAGCATATGCTAGGTGCTACTGGTGAATATACCAGTTTACACATAACTTTAAAATACAATCTGTTGCTAACAGAATCTAAGAAATGAGTAACGAGTTTGGAATTTGACCTTGTTTAAGTCGTTTATCCTGGTTGACAATCAGCCAACTTAAAAATTCAAATGATTCATATAATTTGTGAAGCAGGATGCTAGGATCCTCAGTCTGCCATCCAAAAGACATTTTGGTTTTAATTCTGTGAAAGTTACATGAGAAAGCTGTAGACTTCGGATCAAATCACTATCCATCTTTACCTACACAGAGTCACTTTACAAATTAAAAATACATGAAATAATCATAATTTCACATGAAATGCAAAAGAGATGTGAGGATCCTGAAGAATTGCTTAAATTAATTCCACTAAATATAATCAAAGATGTTCTCAGCTTATGTGTTATCAATACTATGATTTATAGAGGGCTGTGAGAATTAGGAAAGAAGGAGAATGATCAAGTGGGCAAAAGATTTAGCTTAAAAAGTAGCAAGATATGAGATACATACATGCAGAACTCTCAGGCAAATGTGAGATGAATGGAATCGTGCTTTGAAAATATTCTGAAATCACTTTGTAGAATGGGTAGGTTTGGAAAGATGAGCCCAAGAAGCCTATAATAAGGTCAACACTTGGGCAGAAATGCAAGAAAACTAATTTTGTAATGGAAAATAATTGAAAATATTTTAACTTTCACAATAAATGACAGCATTTTAGATTTGCTCTTCGAGGGAGGTATTTGAATAATTCAGTTAGCACAGTTTCTAAAGGGCATTTTCAGTTCTATGTATGGCTTATTCTTAAAGTGGCCAGAAGGTATAACTTTATTCACAGTGTTGTCTTTTACAAAATAAAGAGCAATAGCTTTTCCCCTCACATTTGCTTCTTCTTGCTGAAAGCAACATTAGACCTAGTCTTAGTTATGAGTGAAAACAATATTTTTCATTTATGAAACAGCATTATATATTATATGACATAAAAGAGTTTACATCTGAAAATGCACAAAAATAGAAAAATTTTTTTAGCTTTTCATTTTGCATGCAGTAAAGAAGGGATTGCATTCTTTCTCCAAGTGGCACTGATACCAAGACCACAAACTGGGGAAGGATTAGTTTTGATACCATATAATATTTGCATTACAGAGTAAATAGGAGATGGAGGAAACTGAAGTAAAGAAACAAATGGAAATGCTATCTGAAGGGCTGGCCAAATAGCTCAGCGGATTGAAGTGCCTGAAAGCAGCCACAGGGGCCAGAGTTTCGATCCCCTGGCCTGCTGTGCCAGCCCCGCCCCTGGGGCACACTGAGATGGCAATTGACCCTAGGGGTGGTGGCCCATGCCTATAATCCTACCATTTGGGAGGCTGTAAACAGGAGAATCACTACTAGTCCCATCTAGTAGTGAGAGCCTGAACACCATGTTGACCAGCCCCTAAAAATACAGACAAAAAGAAAAAGCAAATGCCATATGAATGTTGATGTCACGTGCTGATTGACACATGTTCTTCTGATAAGAGTACACAAGCTTCAGTCTGGTTTTCAACTGATAAATATATATGGGGTTTCTTGACAATAATACTAATACAACAGCAGACATATCAGCCTTTTTGTACTGATTAGCATTTATCTTAATGACACAGACTCATGGAATCTGTTTGCCAAAAATACTGACTTCGATGAATATTTTTTAAAATGTGAAGATAATCCAAACCAATGTTAAGTGATCTCATTTTACATTCTTCAAGATAAAATAAAAATACCAGTTGCAAATTCAAATAATGGATGTGTATATATTTGTATGAGAAATCAGTGAAACATGCTAGAACATAACAGCAAGATTTTAGTCTAACGTTTCTTGTGAAACGTTAATTTTTAGAATGTACAAGAGATAATGATACAGATTAGATTACACTGTAAACAAGTTCACAATTAGTGAAACACCACCATGGTTTATTTTTCTAACCAAGAAATCCAGTAAGAAGTTTTGGCTTCCAATTAGGTGGAAGGAATGTTGACTTTTGACTGTCACACTTTTCCCAATAATGAGCTGTGGAAATTATTCACAGAAGATTAAGACAAACGAACTAGTAGAATTTAAGCAATTGATTTAATCCAGCTTGAAAGATCATTTTGTTCAAAAAAAAGTAATGACAGTTCATATTGGCAAGTCTTTCATTGACATATTTTCTTACATCTCTATTTATATTTGAGTTTGTGGAAAATCAGGTTTTTTTAAATTATGACTTCCAGATTCTCTATTAATATACTTTTCTACTGTTATCACTGAAAATAAGAAGCAAGCATTTTCTGAATATTATTTAATCCAGTTGTACATAGCATCTTGTAATTGACAAGAATTTCAGAACTTTACTTAAAAATGACATAATATATACATTTTCAATATTTAAATTTTAATAGAAATGCTCTTACTATAGTAAAGAATCATATTTAATGGATTAAGTGCAATAAATACGGAGAAGATTTACTCTGGTCATATCACACAGCAAATAAACCAAAGAATATTGTGTATATTTTCATCTGTGTATCAGTCAGTGATTATTAAAGACATATAAATTATGAGAATTTATAAGTTTAGCTTACAGTGGGTAGCTTTTAGAAGAATACAGAAGGGCTATGTTCACACTGGAGATCTGAACAATCCAGTCAATGGTCTGGAGTTCACTGCAGTGTCCTACATGAGTCTGCATCGGGCCATATGGTCCTTGATGAAAGGCTGTACTAGAATGCTGAAGAAGGAAGCTAGGAGATGATATCAAAGGTGAAGGTGAAGACTAGAGCTCCTCCAAAAACACAAGAAGTGAACTTTTCTTCCTTGTTTTCATTTAATACCATTTAGGCAGTAAGCCAGTTGGTTGCTGTCACTCATGCCCAGTGAATCCCAACAATTCCTGAGCAAAGTCCCTCTGTCATCCCCAGAACTATGCGGAGCCAATTCCATTGGATATTTCTAACTCAAGTTGACACACTCAGTAAACCATTACAATCTGTATGTGTCCATATAGGAAAAAAAAATATTCTAGACAGTTCTACAGTTAGCTCTTCTCTCAGGTGCATTCCCCTTTTTAAGGAAGCATCATCATCAAAAGCCCAAATTCTTCTTCAGGAGATAGTTATTTCAGAAAATATCTGATGACATAAGAAGTAAAACACAAAATCAAAAACTTTGATTAAATATAGTCATAGTGTTCAAAATGTTTCATCTCATCAAAACAGTAACAGTTTAACTTTCAACCTAAGTATTAAAACACATATGCTCAGATATATTTATCATACTATAATTTCATTCAGTTTCTCATAAACTTATCTTGGTGTTCCAAGTTAGGTTTGGGTCACAGATTGATTGTATAATTTATTATGTTTAAAAATTGCAATCTAGATGGTACTGGCATGCAGACATTTGTATGTCGGTGAAAACTAAGGTATACATGGTAAGAAAAAAGGCTTCAAATGTGAAACATCATGTCCAACACAATATGGTGACCAGCATATTGAACAAACATTATGCACAGAAAGAAGGGTACCAAAGGCAAAAGTATTCCAAAGACATTTATTGTTATTAATTTACATTAAAGAGAAAAAATCCAATAGATTGATACAATATTCTGTACTTTAATGATTAGAAAATTAGTTCCAATATATTTATCTTAAAACATAAATACTAGTGATTAAACTATATCAAAATTTAAATCCTTAGTATACTAAAGACTCACATTCCAGTGAGAAACCAAGATCTGAATTATTCCACAACTATTTTGTTTTAAGAAGCAAAGGAAGTTTATCAACATGAATAATAAGTTCAGCTTTGAAAAACAAGGGGCATTTGCTTAACATAAGAGAGATAGTATTGAAAAATCATTTCCTGATAAATTATTTTAAAGCACTAAGAAAATGCTTGACATTTTTTTCTAAACAAATGCTGAAGAGCAAAATCATAAAGACTATGCTCTGCTCCTCGCTGTAATATGCCACATTGATACTTCTTGCAAGAATAAAATCACCAGTTTCCAGGGAACTTCGTGTAATTGTTAGAAATTTAGTCTTGTGTTTTGCAAGAAAATGACATTCTCATGAATTCAAAATATTCTGTCTTTTCCAAAATTTGAACTGTTATAAAAATCACACTGTACCATGGCTGTTCTAATTAAAGAAATACATTGAAGCTGACAGGATAGCAAATGTAATATGCAATATATAATATTTATGATATGATTAAATGTACATTACTGTTTATTGAAATACTAAGGGATATCTTCAAATATACAGTTAAGCAAACATTTAGAATTATTTAGGAAGAAGAGGTAGAGAATAAATTTTATACTTTCCATTTGTCCCATACTACCATTAAAAAACCAAAATAAAAATTTTATTTTCTTTTGAGTTCTCACCATTTTCATCATAACAATAGTTTACCCTTAATTAACCTATTTTATACTTTGACCATTAAGTGAAAATGCAGACCTTATATGAAAACTGGATTATTATGCTGAAATTCACTTAAGCTCATATATTATCATTTAGCAATGTCTCATAAGAAAGGAAAGCTCTGATTTATTGTACACATTCACTAGGAGATAATGTACATAATCAGTGAAATGGCAGCCAATACACTGGGGTGTATCAGTAATATCAGTAAAAAAAAGAGAAAGTACAGTGCATAGATATAAAAGTCTAAAAACAGTACATAAGTTACTGACATTAATATAAATGTTATGTTCTATGCAAGCCTGTTTTCCTATTGTCAAAGTGATGCGTTTTCTATGAAATCTAAGTAATAATTTGGATAGACATTTGTGAAAATCTATTTAGTATATTAACTTGCCTGTTAAAATAATACAGTAGCATCGTTTTTAATAGCTGAATATTGGAAACCATCCAAATGCCCATCAACTGATGAACGGTTAAAGAAGATATATTTTTATGAACAATGGACTATTAGCCATAAAGAAGGACAAACTAAAGACATCTCTATGTAAATGGAGGCACTTTGAGATATACTCTAAAGAGAAGTACATCAGATGGGTGAATATTGCAATATCTCTCTAATGTGAGAAAATGAAAGTGCAAATAAGAACTAAACTATGTAATAAATATTCTGTAATAGGGAGACATTTTTCAAACGGCAAGAGAAACTAAGGAAGGGGAGGGAGAAAAGAAAGAAAATGAAAAAAATGAGGAAAGGAAGCTGGGTTGAATAAAGTGGAGGAGAATGAAAAAAACAAACAAACAGGAATTAGGATATACCATGTAAGGGCTAGGCAGATAACTAAGCATAATAAGCAATTGCCTGGCAAGCACAAGGGTCTGAGTTCAATCCCCAGTTCTGCCAAAAAATAAATAAATAAATGAATAAACATAAAAATGAAAAGGATATACCATGTATAGGTAAAAATTCATGTGATGAATGGGATCATTATGTATATCTTAATTGTGCCAATTAAATTAATATAAAAATAAAAATACATTAAATATTCAAATGCATAAAAAGAAATAAATTATGTTATTGGGGAAATGGAAGGTTTTATATTAAGAAAAACATGAATTTGTTCCATATGTTTGCCAGACTCTTTTAATTAATATGTAAATGAAACATTTTGCTTGAAAAGGACTTTAGCATGATATTGTCATTAGGAAAACAATGTGGATGTATATTGAACAAATGCACTTCAAATTATGACATTCAAATATAGTGTGACGTAAAAGTTAAATTTTATTAACTTAAACATATATCATTGTTTTATTTAACAATAACACTTTGCTCACAACATTTATTTTATCACACACACACACACACACACACACATGCATACATGCATGCATGCAAACATACACATACACGTACACAAGTTCAATGCATCCTAGGGAAATATTTCCAAAGCAGTTTGTATCTTATAGCAACTAGACTGACATAGAATGAGTAAAGATTATGAAAATGTAAACACTAGAAATAATAGATATAGTAGAAAAATAGAGCAAGAGTATAATTAGATTTAAATTTTAATGCCTAGTATAGAATATATTTAATTTTGTATTGCTTACTGAACATTATCAAATCTGCCACAGCCTAGAACATTTAGTGATGTTTCAAATATATTTGTGCAATTTTTTGCTTGTGTATTTTTCATGAAATTAATGGATTCATTAATAAAATACTACCATGAATTTTATTTGTATAGTTTTTGTATAGTACATCTGTTTTTCCTCTTGAATTACTGAAGCTTATTATCAGTTTAAAAGTGTGGGGAGGATAATTTCATTTAACATTTATTTTAAAGAAGGTTGCTTCCTTTATTTTGCAACCCAGTGGACTATATTGGAATATATTTCTGAATTCACAGACCTACAATATTTAAATGGCAATGGAATACCCTTCTCTGACAGAACTAAATTAAAAAAGGGGGATACAAAGGAATGACCATTTTGTATCTGTATATTCAAAATAGTTAGGATAGATATACAGCTACATTCTCTTAATTCAGTGAATAGAAAGATTTGTTCTAATAGTGTTCATGGACAGGATATCATGTATGCATCTTGTACAATGACTAACCACTAAGACAATAATACGCAATGCATTAATTATTGAAACTGTCCTACTAATCGGTTTTGAAACTCTCATTGCTATTTGTTTCTCAATAAAATTACTAAAAAAATTAAAAAATATATATGAGGGCAAAAAAATGAAATTGGTAGCAAAAAAAACTATACTACTGAAGAAACAATAAACATTCTTAAAATTTTTACTAATCTAATCATTACTTTAAAAAAATCTTAAAAATTGTTCAGCTTTGCTGGTTAAGAAGGACACTGCAATGATCTTCTGGTTTTTGGAGGGGTAAGAAAATATAATTAACCTACCAAAATTAGTGCTGAGGTAAAAACACAGGACTGAAAAGTGAAGGTCACCATCAGAGGAATGCGGGAGAAGAAAAAAAGGCAGCATTCTTGCAGCATTCTCAAGGGAATAATCTCTGGCCTTCTCTATGGGAAAATTTTAAAGCAGAAATGCTGCTCAGGAAATCATGAGCTTCTTTTTACTTAGAGTCATTTCTTTCAGTTTCCTGGTCCTTCCTAGTATTCTGGAGTGCCATATAGTTAGCTCTAATCTAGTTATTATCAAGGTATACAGAAGTCATGTCTCTGGTTGTCATATTACGGAGATACACTCTGGTCAACCTTCAGTTTAATGAAAATTTCTGAATTAATGGTAGTGATTTCATTAAAGATGACAAAATAAAAGTGTTCACAATTCACTTCATTTTATAAAAACCTACAGGAATAAACGATGAAAAACTGGAAAAAATTAAATCATCTTTTTAACTAACAAGTAATTGATGACAAAATGACAAGGAGCTTCCCAATGGGAAGACACCTGAATTAACAGGAGAAAGAAAATTAACTGGCCCATATTTGGGCAGGCTATAGATGTAATAAACTTAGATGTCCCCCAGACATGACTTGTTTGAAGTTGTCATGAGAAAGTGTACAAAGCAAGAAAAAAATGAATCATAATTTCAGCTATATGTTCCCCAGTGGCTAAATATAAAGAGAAGAACAGTGATAGAGTACATCTGATAGTCATGAAATAGTCTACTAGAGAAAAAAACCCAAATGCTAGCTTAAATTTGGGGAAAATGAGAGAGGTGAACAAAGTGTGTGGTTACTGGGGTAAATAACAAAGGAAAAATAAAACCAAGAGACTTTCACATTGTTAATTACATGGACCCCCTAGATATCAAAAATAGAGAAAAATTATGGTCCTTGGGCCAAAGATAGAACAGATTTAAGGAGGTGAGCTCAAAACCTGGACTTAAATAGCTTCTGTGGGTTGCTCTGAGTCACTTTCCCACGAATTCCCACATGGGAGTTCAGTAAATAGCCAGCTTCCATCTCAGACTAATAGTAGGAAAGCAGACCCAAAATAGGCAAAGGTACTGAAAACACAACAGAAAAGTGAGATGTTTAAGGCAATAATCCTAAGAATCTCTGTCAGGTTTTTGAAAAATAGCAGCTAATAGGTAAAATTCTCACACTGACTAACTCTATATGCTAATATCTGTTAACTAGGCAACTACATTGAGGATAGAAATGTGTAATACTGAAACCATGCTCGAAATACTTGTCATTCTGGTCTTCTAAATGCATACTGCTTCTAATGTTATATCAATTACTGTTATACTGTATTCAAAGTAAAGTTTTGTTTAATAAAAGTAATAAAACAAGAGATAAGAAAAAACATCACAGGATTGTCCTGATACAATGTTGTATATGGTTTCATTTCTAAATTTCTGTATAAAGATATGTAAATTTTTTCAGATTCTATAGGGATTTTAATTTTAGAATATCCATAGTTGTTGGAAAGTAGCAGGTCCTTCCTATGTCTGAGGCATTTGATATTCAGACAGATAGTGATGTTAAGCTCAACTGTCTCTGTCATATGGTAAAAATACTATTAGGTTTTTCTTATGGATGTTTAACAGTTAAAGTTTGCAGAACAAAAATTAGAGAAATAGAGGGGCTATTAGGATAGCCAATATTTTGGCCCTGGGCCTTCAAGATCAGTGAAGACTCAGGACGTAAGAGAACCTGTACTGTGACGTCCTGTAACTCAGAGGTGTCCCAGATTTTCTGATCAAGGAGATTATGGGGCAACAGAGGAAAGCGATCGATGATGTAGAGTGAGCCTAAGGAGAGTCACCTAGACAGAAAAAGTTCCCTCAGGCTTGCACAGAGAGCAAATTGGTCAAGCAATGGTGGTGACTCATCCAGATAGCTGACACTGACAAAAGATCCACAAGGTGCGGTACATGGTTTCATGGTAAGTCCTGAGCAGGTATGACTGGCCTTTTCAGATATAAAAGTTGCATATTTAATTATATAGGTCTTGCTTAATTTGGTCTTAACCATCCAGAAGAAAAGTATAACCATGACATATAAAAAGTAAACTCTTATTAATGCACTGAGCTGTAAAAGGCTCTAGTCAACAACTTCTGACAATTGCCAGTTCTGCTGATAACTCACTACTAATATAGAGTATTGGATTATATTGGGCTATTTTACAGAATTCAAGTGCTGGCTTCAAGTGTGAAAAGGTGATTTAAAGTGTGAAAAGTTCCTTCTCTAATTACAGCTTCTGTAATTGTAGTGCAATGCCCATCTCTAACAAAACAAAACAAAAAAGGGGCATATAAATAAAGGACCATTTTATAGTGGGAAAAATATTATATGGTAGTTAGGATAAATATACCTCTACTTTCTCTTAGTTCAATGAGAAGAAAGATTTGTGCTAACATTGTTTAGACATGATATCATTGCTATATATTTTCTTCTGAATAACTACTATGAAGACAACAATATATAATGTATTAAGTATTGTAACTGTCCTATTGATCTGTTTTGAAACTGTTTCCTTGCTATTTTATCTTTTTTTCTCATTAAAATGAATAAAATATACATTAAAATAAATAAAAAAGCAGATGAAATTCATACCAGAAAGGAAAATAGGGAGTGAGGACAGAGGAAATAGCATAAATAGTTTTCTGTAGTCTTAGCAACAACAGAAAAAGTCCAAACCACGCACATGCTCTCATTAATTGAGAAAGAAGCTTAAAGAAGTTATAAAGCTTCAATATAAAGAAAAAAATCAGAAAGAAAGAAAAATGAACTGGTAGAGTATAAAAATACAATAAAAAATATGGGATTGAAAAATGTGTCAGATATTATAAAGGTAAAATCAACATTAAGGAAAACTCACTTAGGTATGGTTGAGAAAGGATGACAAAACACTATAATCACAAAACATTATAGAGAATAACATGAGATGAAATGATTTAAGATAATTATTTTTCAAAAAAAAGTTATACATATGAAAGAAGAACAGTTTCCCAAAATAAAGATTGAAATCTGGGTAGGAAAACGAGACAGTCCCTAAAACTTCTTGCTCAGAAGATAACTATCTAAATGCCAACAATTTCTTCAGGTTTATGCCTCAACTTTATCTTACAGAGAAAAATGAATTTTTCATTATAAAACACAATCATATGTAGCATTTAGGGCTCTTCTAATACACATTTTGATCAAATTACTCTTCTACACAATAATATATAGATAATTATATCTAGCCTTATATTCTTGAAGTATTAATTTCTGGGTAGTGGGATTTTCAGATTGCTTTTAAATTTTAACAGTTCCTTTGTGCGGCATATAGCTCAGCATCACAGCACCTGCCTGGAAAGCACAAGGTTCTGAATTCCATTGCAGGTACAAAATAATAAATAAGTTAATAAATAAATAAATTAATTAATTAAAATAGATAGTTCTTAATTTTCTGTTTTATAGCCATGTTCACTTTTATAAATGATAATAAGTTACTGGGGTTAAAAGTAAAGATGAAGTGAAAATCTAAGATTAACTGGGAATGGAAAAAAAATGAAACATTTTATTGATCTACCTCAGACTCACAGCCCTCCAATAAAATATTCCTCTTCATTCTCAGTAATTTTGAGGTCTTGATATGTTTGGTTCTGAGACAAGCACCACCTTAATTTTAGCTGTGCCTTGTACTGCAAAAGCAATTTCTATACGCCAGAGTCTTTATCTACATATCTGTCAACACTGCTACATTTGACTACCTCCAAAGAAAGGCACTAATTTTATTTTTGTGCTTCTGAAACCTAGCACAGTATTTAGCATTAAGAATCCCAATGAGTAACAACAACAAAAAAGTAACAGAAAAAATAAAGAACTAATATTAGTCTTCAAGGGTAAGATCTTTCACCGGTAGAAAACATGATCTCAATGGAGAAGTTTCCTTTACTATCTCAAATCCTCCCCCACTCCATCCAACCTTTTCTTTCCTTTTTGGTAAGAAGACCTACCTTTGAGTTAAGAAATACCTTGAAGTTGGTAAGCAGAAATACTTTTTGCCTTTAATCATATACTCATGACTCAAAATACTGGGTGCATTTATGGCAAACAACTTTAGATTGAAATATATATTATTTAAACCATCTTCCTGTTTTTCATAAGAAATCAGTCTTAGGTTAAGTGACTTTCTAACCAACAATAGTCAAAATTAAAAATCAAGTAATCCACACTCAGGATAGTGCACATCTATAATCCCAATACTATGAGAGGCTGAAGTAGGAGTATTACAAGTTCTCATCGACTCTAGGTACTTACCAGTTTAACATGACTGTCTCAGAATAAAAGAAGAAGGCAAGACAAGACAAGACAAGGCAGAGAAAACTTGGAACATAGATCAGTGCAAAAGCCCTGAGTTCAATCCCTAATACTGAAAGAAGGAAAGGAAAAAAGGAAGAAAGGAAAGGAAAGGAAAGGAGAAGAGAGGAGAGGAGAGGAGAGGAGAGCAGAGCAGAGCAGAGCAAGAAGAGAAGAGAAGAGAAGAGAAGAGAAGAGAAGAGAAGAGAAGAGAAGAGAAGAGAAGAGAAGAGAAGAGAAGAGAAGAGAAGAGAAAATAGAAGAAGAGAAAATAGAAGAAAAGCAAAGAAAAGAAAAAAGAAGGAAAGAAAGACAGATTTCCACTGGAGATTATTCACAAATCTCAAAGTGAAGACATTGGAAAACAAGAAACTAGAAAGTAAACTTTTTTATTTTGCTTTTTGTTTGTTTATATTTTCCTTTAGGCTAAGCAGAATTCATCATTTTATAGATGAAATAAACCTCAAATGTTTTATGTATTGCATAAAACAGCCAATGTGAGGTAATTAAAAACTGATCTTTCAAAAGTTTATCCAGTCTTTTGCTTTTATCTTTGTCATTAAATTTTCTGTGACTCATTTCATCTACAAAAATAATGACTACTGTCTACCCACTTTAATTGAATTAAATTAAATGCATGTTATTCATAGCACTATGTATATGCACAAATGCAAGTTACTTTTAACTGGATTAATCACAATTTTATTTTGATACCTCATCATGCTTGGGGGAAATTGAAAGATATTACACTACAGTTAATGGTCAACTTTGGATTAAAAATTGAAATATAGGTACTGCACTAAAACAAGTGAAATTTCATTTTCAAAATACAGTAACATTTGAGGGTGTCATTCACAACCAAATGTCTTATTCCTTTACATAAATTACCAGGAATGGGTGATCACTCAATTATTCAAGATTTTCTAATGATGAAAACTGGGTGACTTTTCATACAAGTATTTTACTCTAATATAGCCCTAAGTCACTGGGAAGATAGAAATGATGACGAAAAAGGAAATAATTGAATGAATCTTGTGAAATTTAGTTAAATAAACAAAACATACAGTCACACTGTGTGCAACTGAAATATTTCCTTTTTATACTAATTATTAGATTATCTGATCAATTTATTTTCAAATGAATAACAAGAATCAGAAGTTAATTCTCAATTTCTCTTTGTTTGCCCAACTTATTTATTTTTAAATTTTCAAATGCAGAAGTAAAAAAAAATATGAATTCATCTGGACTTCAGGTCTATAAATATTAAATAATTTGTTTATATACCTTTAAAAACTAGAAAATCTAAATAATTTTTAGAAAGAATAGGTAAGACTTAGGAGTTTCTCATCAAAGAAATAAGATGATTTTAACAGACAAGGGAATGATAATATCCTTTAACCACAATTCCAAGCATTCTCTTTTTTTTCCAAGCATTGTCTTAATGCCAGAAATCCATTTACAGTCATAAAATAACTTACAATACTCTTTTTTGTACAAGTATTCTTTATTAAATATATACATATACACAAAATTAATTGGGCTTCATTTTACTAAAATTAATTTTCAAATGAGGGTTTTGGGCTACATATTTCTACAGCATCTTACAGACTTAAAATGTGTTGAGTCTACGCAAAATCTAGAGAGATAGATAAGGAATGCTTAGATACGACTTACACTTGATGTTTGGCATTTTCACATTTTGTATGTTTCATATGCTACCATTACAAGGCAATGCAGTAGGTGAAATGTTGCCAAGTTATCAATGTAACTTTTAAGGAATAACAAATCCTGTCTGTAATGAGGCCATTTCTCTCAACACATTCCTCCAAATGCCCAGAATCTACTCACTCACGCACACTCCTAAAGCACAATAGAGAAGTAGAAGGAAAAAATCCAGAGACAACACAGTGAGAAATTGGACCTGGATTGAGGTGGGTAAAATAGCTGCAAGAAATTCAATTAAGCAATTAAGCCTACATGATGAAAAATAAAAGTCACCACATGAAGGGACTGAAAAAATGGCATACAGAGTCAGTGGCATCCCATTCCGTGGCAATGACATTTTTCATTTTTTCTTTCTGTCTTTAATTTTTCCCTATCCCCCTTAGTTATGAAACGTTACTTCAATTCTCAGGAAACAAGCAAAAACCTACCAAAAATATGAAAATATGGAAACAAAAATGTCTAGGATGGCTAGCACTTTGGCAACTACTATAGACTTATGTGTGGAAAGCATCTAAAAGGTTTATGTGGAGTTATCATTTCTATATGATTCTGACCAAATCCTACCATCTGACCCTTATCACGTTACAGACAGGTAACCTAATAGATCTTACAGGGCCCAGATCTTTCTTTTCAGGTACAGTGTTTTTCACTTACAGAACACATTGTACCACATTTTCATTATATTTTGATAATCACTTGCTGAAATGGTACTAACATTCACTAACCTCAATGTGGCTATGTGAACAAATATACTTGCTATCTTGTATCAATATTGAAAAACAAATATTTTGGATATGTTGTTAGAATCTAACTAAATTTCCTTCATTAAAGAATGCAATGTCCTCTGCTAAATTATGGTTCTTCAGCATGCATTGACTGTTCTATTTAAGGAACATTGTAGATAAATGCGAAAGAACTTCCATAAGAAACTGTCTGCCACAGTGCAATAGTAGGCTTGAGGCTCTGAATAAATATGTTGTAAATGAATACAGTACATAAGTGAAGGAGCTATTGTGACAAAAAATTCATACAGTGAATTGAACTTTGACTTGGAGCACAAAATTTCAAGTTAACTGTTAAATACTGTGTGGGCCAACATATGAAAAGAAGTACTTTCCCTAGTCTGTGTCTTCGTTTTTAATGTGGCATAGGTTCCACTGCATGTATTAGGGTTAGGTTTATTCCATTTTCCTTTCACCAATGTTTTAACAGAAAAATCCTTTCCTTGGGAGGACTCAATCACCAAAGGTCAATGTATGCGACATCCAATAAACAATTCTGGTTAAGGGGAAGGCCACTGGAAAATTTGTGGAAGCTGACTGATATTCATTGGGAATTTAAAATGCTGTAGTCTGTTTTCAAATTTCAATGCAAAAAATATGCATCACATATCTCTAATAGCCCTATTTCTTGTTCCAGGATAGTCTGTATTCCATCTAATTTGAACACTGAATAGATCCTTTTTAAATAATCATTCTCAAAAGAAAGATGGTTTGCATTCTCTTCACTGAGGAATTAATTAACTCTCCCAATAACTGGCTTGCATTTTTTAAATGGAAATATTATGTAGAATTTTTATTTTAGCAAAGAATAATCATCTTTAAAAACATTTAAAAAGACAGTCTGCATTTTCATCAGCTTTTAGGATACTACGATAGCAACAAAATTACATTCGACTTTCTGATTTCTCCATGGTGTCCTTAGATAAATAAACAACCCAATAGACCATGTTAAATGCCCCAAATGTGACTGGAAAGAGAATGCGGGCATATTTGTCTATTTTACTTGTGCCAGACCCAGAAGGCGGTGGAGCAGGAGGAGGAATCACAGCTGACAACTTCCCAGAAGCCGCTGTAGTGTTAACTGTGGTCTTAACCCGCTCCAGTCTCGATCCAAATGCATGGCGTGCTGCAGCAGATCCAGCTGCAAGTTGTCCTGATACGTACCCAGTTCGGCTGGGAGTCGAAGAAGAAGCAGAATGAAGTCCTCTTGCAGCGGATATTGTCTCAGCTGCATTGGCCCGGCTGAAAGGGTTTGGGCTGGAAGCTAAGTAAGACTTCGTTGTGGCCTCAGAAGATTCTTCGACACCAGTGGCGGATTTACTCAGATGGTTTCCCACTCCAGTTTTATTGCCAGCATCAGCTTCTGAGTGAACCAAAGCATTTGTTCTTTTTCTCATGTTCAAATTGGCATTTGTATTCTGAAAAAGGATAGTAAAAATTGATATCGGTATGTAACTTTGTGTAGATTTGTACAAAATTTAAAGGGACGAATATACATGAGATTATTCATTTATTATCAAAATAAATTTCTACAAGTGTTCCATAGCCACTCAGCTTGATGTAAAGGTGTCTAATGGAGACTGCACGAAGTTGAATCTGTACATCCAAAACTTCTATTTTGAAATATCCAGCATAATAAACAGTGTAAATCTATAAAGATGAGACTTTTAGTACTAAAAACTAATTTTATACTTGATATTAAGTATGCACTATACTATAGAAGCTCTTTGTCAAATTTTATCAGAAATAATTATTGTCATGTATGCATTTCAAAGTTTTATAAGTGCATTTAGTTTTGCAAACAATTATAGTTCATATGTGCAAAATAACAAAAATAATAATCTATTTGTATGACTTCTCCAAATACAGTTTGTCTATCGGCAATGGAATACCCATCTCTGATAAAACAAAACCAAAAGGGGGATATAAATGAAGGACCATTTTGTGTGTGTGTGTGTGTGTGTGTGTGTGTGTGTGTGTGTGTGTATGTATATATATATATATATATATATATATATATATTTGATAGGATAGATACATGATAGGATAGATATACAGCTACTTTCTCTTAGTTAAATGAGATGAAAGTGTTCAGACAAGATATCATGTATACATCTTATCCTCTGAGTAACTGCTCCAAAGACAACAATATGCAATGTGTTAATCATTGTAATTGTCCTACTAACCTGTTTGAAACAGTTCCATTGCTATTTTTTCTCATTAAAATGAATAAAAAAAAGTTTAAAAATAAGGAGCAATTAAATACAAAGGAAGTTCAATATTTTCCATGAAATTATTTGATTTGTAAAATAAACTATATATGAATAAGGCTTTGTGATAAGCCATCAAATTAATTCTCTAATTTTGTATTTTATACAATAAATGACTGCAGTCTGTCCATGCATGCTATGAAACAAAGCAATTGGGCCAGGGAGATGGCACAATGGAATAAGTGCTTCCCTGGCAAACCTAAGGGCCTGAATTCAATCCCCGGTTCTATCAAAAAGAAAAAAGAAAAAACAAAGCAATTGCATAGTCTTTAAATAGTCGCATGAACTTTTTAAGCTATTAAAATTATTTAATAGTAATTTATACTCCAGAATTACAGAAATATAATTCTACATTATAATAAGATTATACGACACATTTTTCCCCTGCCATTGCATGAAATAAGCTGTGGATGATGACATGGAGTAGAAGGGGAAAAGAAGAAGGGTTGCTCATAGCTGAGTGAGAGGCCAAACTTGGAGGACAGCTCACAAATAGTACATAAAGTGGCCAAATTGTATATAATTAATCAGGAGCTCACATTAGACAGAAAAGGTTATTCTAAAAATACCTTGTTCAATGCCACAGTGGTCAAATGTTTTTAAATGTTCAATGTATACCTCATGTACCTATGAAGTATGACTTCAGGCCAATGACTATAGAAAAAAAGAAAGCAACGCAAAGCAACAGCTTCATGAAGCACAGAGCCAAAGCAGACACTATAGACATTTAGAAAGCATTCTTCATGTCAGTTTGGAGTAATTTCTAAGCAAGTTGCAGCTGAACGAATGAGAAATTATACCCAGCATATGGCACCTAATTTTGGTGAAGACAGTTGAAAGCAAAATTGACATCAACCTAAAAGTTAGAGATATCATTACTTACCATGCACATTTCTTCTACAGAACACAATAAAGTGGCATCTAATTAATCTCCAGCTTATGGATATTATTTTTACAGAAACAGATAATTATTAGTTATCCTTAATTCTAAAATATTATTTATATACATGGTAATGATAACAAAAAACAATAAGGATACACTCAAAGAGTGTGTATTAGCAACACAGCATACACTCCCACAAATGGCACGATCAAAATATGCAAAAAGAAATATATTCAAAGGACAAACTGAGACAAAAATGCTAAGAAAAAAAAGAAGAGGGGGAAAAAGGAAGAATTGGATACATAGGAGAAAGGTGATGAGAATCACAAACAGTTCTTACAATTTCCAGGAAAGGGAAAGCCAAGAGGGAAATATGGCAGAATCTCTGACAGAGAAGATGGGCCTGAGAAGCTGAAGAGCCCAACGTTGTTAGAGTCCAGAGAACAAAACACGGAAAACCTTAATAAAGACCAAACTTTAACAAATCTGAAGAGACTCCCATTGACTTTGCTAGGCCAAGATTAGTTAACAAGTACCTGAAGCTAACAAAGAAAACCACAAGGAAAGATTTGAAGAAAGGCTCCCTGACATTTTCACAAAACCAGGAAGAGTGCACGGTCTAATCAGAGGTGAAAACGGCAATGTTCGTGGAGCTTTCACAGTGTACTCAGGAGCTTATTATCTCAATAGTGGCACAAATGGCTAAACCTGCCTGGTGCTTCTTCATGACACTGGATAACAAGACTACAAAGGATGAAACTAACTCTAGTAATTTACCTACCCCTCAGAATGAAGTGTAAGAATAAATATTAAAGTTTTTCTTCATTTGTTCTAGAAACCAGAGCCATTCTGCAACTTCCTGAAATTCTATGAGTCATGTTCTTCATGACAGAGTGGTTCCAAAACAGGCACAATTGATCCTATATATTCATGATTTTGTGATGCATGCCATCCTTCCCCACCAGGAGATGGAGTTGACTTCCCGACAGGCTACCTGATAACTTTCTTGGCCCCTGGTGTTTGTTAGAAATCACTGTCTTTTCTAAGTCTTCACATCATGAGTTCTCATTTTTCTTCCACTGTCTCCTGAAACACTGCTAACAATACCATAAAGAGCAGGGCAGGCTAAACTTCTTGAGAAAGATCATTCTGAGCACAAACAACAGTTCCTGTGAGGCCATTTGGGTCATACAACTAGCTGACACGAATCAGATGAGTCTGTCTTAGCTACAAGAAAAAGAGTTGCCTGGAAAAGCTTAATTAAGATCCACAGTACCTCTGATTTGATCATAGATATGAGAGAAATAGTAAGTCATTGCTTGTGAGTGATGTATCATAAAGGCTTCTTATGCATTACTGTAGACATAGATGCAATATAGTGTAGAGATGAAGGGTCCTGACAGAGTGTTTCCAAAGCTCTCTTATGAGGGGTAATTCATAAGAGTTCTTTCTTAGGATAAAGTTGACTTGCCCAGTACCTATGGAGGATGTTTAGGGGCTGATGTTGTCTAAATCATATACTAGTTATATGACCAAATTGTTTAGTTTTTCCTAATTCCAGTGTTCTGGAATTACAATATTTTTTAAACTAGTAGGGATTTTAGTAATGCTTTATTTGTTTATTTTGCTGAAGAAATTAAGAACAAAATGTTATGATTAGTTAGAAGTCATAGGTTGAGTTACAGTATCTAATTAGCCATATTAAGCAGTCTACTCACCAATATGGAAGAGGTATTAAAAACCATACCAAATTGCACCTATTTAAATTAGCCAAGTATTTGTAGTTGTTCAGGAATATTGTCATATTTAGAAACAACATTCCTCTGAGAATTGAGGCAGGAGGATAACAAGTTCAAGTATAGCCTGACTAATTTAGTGACTCAATGAGAATTTGTTTCAAAAGAATAAAAGAGAGCAGCTGGGAATGTAGCTAAATAAAAAGTCTTTATATTCAATCTCTACTATCACACAAAGTAAAGCATTTAAGATTTGGAAATCAGAAACAAATACAACATATACTTTCAATAGTATAATCAAGCATTGGAAAGCCCAATCAAGAATTTTTAAGTCTTTACTAATTTATGAAGTGTTTTCTCTGTGTTTAAACTTTGATTAGAGCCTAAGCATTGTGAACTTTGTATTTTAACCTACAGCTTTATATTTGGTAGAAAAACATACCAAATTTTATGATTGTATTGTTCTGCATAATACTGAGAATTTATGTATTTAAGCTAGCAATCTTGCTCTAATACTTCCTTTTAAAAGTACTTATAATCTCCTTTCCTCAAAACTATTTTGAATCACCTTTCCATCTAAGTAGTTCTCTCATTAATGAGTCCACCAAATGTTTGACTAATGCTCACCCAATATTTTTATGAATTATGTGTTTTGATAGTTTGAAAAGTATATGCTTTGTGGAACAATTTAACAATTTAATATTTCTTTGAGAATTAAAGAAATATAAGCATAGACTTGAAGAATAGTCTAGAGAATAGAAAGCACCTAAGCCAATTATATAGAAATACTCTATGATAATTAGGAAAAAAGATCAATATAATAAGTGACTTCATGAGAAGGAATAAAGCATTATGAACAATAAAAGATTACTCGCACAAATGCAAAACATAATCATTATAATTCTAGTTTAAAGGTATTGAGCCAGCCAAAAAGCTCAGTGGATTAAAGTGCTTACAAGCAGGAAAAGGGCACAGGTTTTGATCTCTAGGCCTGTCTTACTGACCCTGTCCCTAGGACACGCTGAGACTACAATTGAAACTGGGTGTGCCTGTAATCCCAGCACTTGGGAGGCTGTAAACAGGTGGATCATTAAAGTCTGATCTAGTAGTGAGACCCCGAACACTCTGTGGACCCTTCACTAAAATACAAAAACAAATAAATACAATAAAATATAAAGGTATGAATGAGCTTCTGAAGACTGACAAATCATTGTAACTTAAAGCAGATGATAGGTTCTAATTTCATGTTTGATAATTGGTAAAAAGTGATATGATACAGAATCAATAGTCTTCATATTTTTATCATCAAAAATAATTATATTGGTCTGCAGATTATTATTTCTTTACTTATGGGGCAGATTTCTAGAATACTGCAGGTGGTACTTAAAGTATACATATTATTGTCTCATATCCTAATCTGATGGAGAATACCCTAACATATCAAAAAATATGCAAAAAGTAGTTGCCATTTTCCATGATGAAAAGTCATAAAATTATTGAAATATCTGTTGACCTATCTGGCACTGAACTCACTAGGAATGCTACTCACACAACCCTCAGGTTTTGGAGCAACTAACATGTCAGCCAGAGTGTTATTATGTTTCACATAGAGAGCAGAGGTTTGAGTGTCTCCATTAGTATTCAGCAAACACATAGTGGTTCCGAACAGGAAAAGCACCTAAGCTTCATTTGAATTTCAAAAAATTATTTGATTTGAAATCATTTTGTCATTAATCATAATAGCCCAAAGCAAAGAAACTGGTGGGATAGAGACAGGAGGCGGCATATTCAAACATTACCAACAAATTATAACAGCAACAGGAAAACAGGAGCAGATCTAAACTATTTGTCAATCATGACTGTGATCTGACACAATTTCTAAAGAAGTGTTATCAGCTACAAAAAATTTATCTCAACTTATTACTCTGGCAGCAAGAAGATAAAGTGACTAAGATTAGCTTTACCGAATGCAAGCAGCTACACTCATATTACTTGCTTGAGAAGCTAATGAAATTTAATAAAATGTAGTTCAATCCTCTTAAATTAAAAACTAACAAGGCTAACAATGAACAGGTTTATCTTCTAGAATATCAATGAGTCACATACAAAAAATCCAATATTTTAAAGACATTTATTCAGACAGGGATAAATAAAGAAGTGTGGTAGACCAGCTGAAACTAAACCACAAGGTAATGATTTACTGAGAATTATCAGTAGTAGTTTTAAAAATGTTACTACATGTTGGAAAACCTGGCTTTACACATGCCAAAGTCTAAAACTAGACCTATGTAGCATTATGCACTAAATAAAATCAAAATTGATCACAGATCTAAATATTAAAATGGATACATTAAATCTGCTGGAATATGAAATAAGTAAAAATCTTAAAAAACACAGGTATAAGTAGAGACATTAGGAATAAAACTCAGATCTCATGGGAAATACCACAAAGAATCAACAACTGGAATTTCATCTTATTAAAAAGCTCTTATACAACAAAAGGGATCACTAACAGAGTAAAAAGACAACCCGCAGAGTAAGAAAAAAAGTTAGCCATGTGTCTTTCAGACAGAAGACTTACATCTAAAACATATAAAGAACTGAAAAAACATCAGATCATCAAAATCAAAGACCCAATCCAAAAATGATCGTCTGAGATGAATACATACTTCTCAAATGAAGACACACAAATGGGAAATAAATATATGGAAAAATGCTCAACATCATTGGTCATTCAGGAGATGCAAATTAAAACAATTCTGAAATTCCATTTTACTCTAGACACAGTGGCTACCATCAAGAAATCAACCAATAAAAATGAAGGATGGACTCTGGGGTAAAGGAACCCATCTCCACTGTGGAAATCAGTATGGAGATTCCTCAAAAATCTAGGATTAGAAATCCCCTATTACCCAGCTATTTCCCTTTTGGGTATCTTCCCAGATGAATTGAAAACACCATTTCATAATAAGATATATGTGCACCCTTGTTTATAGCAGCACAATAACAGTTAGAACTTGAAAGCAACCTTAATGACTTTCAACTGACGAATGGATAAAAAAGATGTGGAATTTTTATTCAGTGGAGTACTACTGTGCCATAAAGAGAGATAAATGAGATATTTATAGGTAAATGGATACAATTTGAGACCATACTCCTTAAGTGAAATAAATTGCATTCACAGGTATAAACATCAATTGTCTCCCTGGTATGAGAAATGGAAAGAGTAAATTAAAAACAAAATGTGCAATGCATGTTGTGAAATGATAAGAAATTATTCAAAAGGAAGGAAAGTGGAGTGGGAGAAAAGGGAACTGAAGAGAGGCAAAAGGTACATATCAGCTATAGCACTGCTTTCTCTTACTCAATTGAAAAGGAAGGTTTGTGCTAATATCACTTGGAGATTTCTTTCTTATACTCAGTGTATTAAGTATTATTATTCTATTATTTTTTCTGAAATTGTGTTTTATTTTTTCAATAATAAAAAATGTAGAAATGAAAAACATCACTTCCAAATAATCATTTTGAATATCTCATATTTGCCAAGGGACTGTATCATATATTGAGATCCAAAATATAAAAATGAAAATACTGAGTTCACAATTTATTATATTTAATATTCTCAAAATTTTTGCATAACTTGATGTTTGGATTTCCTTAAAATATACAAATATTGCTTTTAATATCAGGAATCAGGAGAAATATATGCCTTCAATTTGGAATTTTTTTAAAAAAAGAAAACTTAAAAAATTCATTTTGCCTTTGCATATTTAGACTTGAAAGCTTAAAACACTGGGATTTCTTGGAGACACGTGGTTCTTGGAGAAGTGACTAATTTTTCTTCCTAGAGATTCCTAGTATTTGAATTTGTTTATAAATGATTTATATCTTAAATACATGGCTCCAATATAAGAAGTAGCCTTGTTGTAGATCTTATTAGAGTAGAAGTTCTCAGGGTGGTCAAATGGACTTCAGAGTGCTACCTGGAATCCCATTGTTTTCTTCAATACTGCAACTGTAAGCTTGGAAAGGGGAGAGTACAAAGGATACTCAACACTTTTCTGTAAACTCAAACATTCAGCTAGATGAAAATTCTCATTGAATAATAAAAAACAATATTCTAAGAATCTGAAGTGTTTCTAAAAATAATCTGAGAGCTGGTTAAAAATTCAGTCTCAGGTCCTATTTGCAGAAAGTTCATTCATTTGATGAATAATTGGCAGTGATCTGGGTATTAGAAATTAACAATCACTGACTAAGTGGCTAAGATTTTGGCTCACAAATCAGACAGGCCTTGACTCAAAGGCTTTACTGAATTTGCTACCTGCTAACTGTGAGATAACCAGCACATTATTTAATCACTGGAACCTACGAAGTGTTTCTTGCTACAGGATTAACAATAGCAGTTTCCCCCTAAGGAATACAGAAGAAGGTAAAGCATTAAGCACAATGTAAAGCTGTGATAGGCATCTAATATATATCATATGAGTATAATCCAACTGGGGTCAGATAATACAACTCAACTCTGCCTTCAAAAGAAAATTATATATTACTCAGAAACGAGTAAGTACAGGAAAAAAATTAGAAGATATTTCATTCATCAGTAAAAACATGACAACCAGGCCCTAATCAGAAAGGAAAGATCAACCTATGAGAAACTAGGTCAGGAAAGGATGTTTCTACCTGAAATAAGAAATAAATGCAAATTAGAAATGCATATTGATAGTAAAAATGAGAAATCAAACTGGAAAAAATCCAACAAATTATAGATAAACCAAATGCAAAAGGCGTATTAGTATTAAAAAGCAGTTATCAGCAACTGCTACAGTGCCGACTGACATTCACTTGATAGGCTTTCAACCAAACTAGATACTATATCCATATGTGATATAGGGATAGCTATAACTATAAGCATTTCAATGTGTAAAATTGGTATGGTTTTAGTATTATATCGGATCACTATCTTTAATCAACTATCAATAAACTCTAGATACACCAGAGAAATAATAAAGACTGGTATCCGGTTGTAATTTCAACCTATAAAATGATATTCACATTGGTATGCTTTGACAAGCCATATCTATGATACTGGCTCACAGTTAAAATTGTGTTAAAACCCAGGCTGATTGGCCTATTTCCTAAATATATTGGAACACTAAAACCAATTATATTTGTGAATATATTCATCTAGCATTATGTTGTCATTCTGTTTTCCTTTACCTAGTATTTCAGTTATAGTAATCAAAAACAATTTCTCTCACATAAATTGGACATAGGACATGAGGTGGTCAAGCCATCTAATGAGAAATGATGGAAGGCAACAAACATCATTGAAACTCACAAATGAAGACAAAAAAATGGTTAATCTTTGCCATATGAATTGAATTTTGTCCTCCTCAAATTCATATGTTGAAACCCCAGCTCTCCATGTTACTATAATCAATACACAATCTATAGGAGGATGGCTAAAGTTAAATGAAGTCATACAATGGAAGCTATAGTCATACAGAACTGATACCAGTGTAAGTGAAGAAGAGGCACCAGAGATTGTGTGTGTCTTTCTCCAATGTGAGAACATGCTGAGAAGGCAGCCACCAGCAAGCTGTAGAGAACCCCCTTCGGAAGCTGAAATGGGCTTGGACCTTAATGTTAAACTTTCCAGTTTCTAGAATTTGGAGCAATACATTTCTGCTGCTTAAGACCACTGGTTTTTTAATGTATTCTAGTACAGGGTCATAGGATCTCACTAAGTAGATTGGACTCAGTGACCCTCCTGTTTTCAGCCTCCCAAACACCATGCGCTGCCCAAGCAGGCCCTTTAGTCCCCTGAACTATCTGGCTGGCCACAAGACCACGCTTTACAGTAGTTTATTATGTTAGCCTGAACAAGTTGAGAGAATCATCAATGCCAATGAAATGAAAGACACAGATTTTAATGATTTATAAGTAGTCAGTATGTTTTAACTTTGTTGTAATCAATTATTTATTTATTTACTTGGTACAGGCTCTCGCTTCACAGCTCAGCAGCTCAGACTTATCGTGGTCATCTTGGCCCAGCCTCCCCAGTGGGGGCATTGTGGGCATGCAGCACCATGCCCTGCTTTGGTGGCTGGCTTGGTGCGAGGCTGGCACAGTACGCAGGGCTGGAAGATTGAATCTGGGTCCTTAAGCTTGCTCGGCAGGTGCTTAGGCTGTCAGGCTATCTCCCCAGCCCCAAATGCTTAATATTAAACTAGTATTTTCGTAAGAAAAACTAAAACTTGAAACATTTTGCAATGCTTTCTCTCCTTTCACATATTTTCTTTCTAGTTATTTATTCTATCTTTCCTTTCCATTGCATGGACATATTTTTATGGTAACTTTGAAATCCTAGGTAGAGCTAAACTATAATACAGAGAAACTGAGATGTTTCTGATGGAAATAAATCATTTATTTTGTTGAAGTATTTTTATGTCTCCTTCATAGGAACACTTTAATAGCCACCAGGGACATCTAACACTTACTCTTCTTAAATGGTCAAAATTCTAATTCTTCCTCATCTAAAGCAAATAAAGACAGTTAGATGGTGCTTTTATTTAACCTTCTAGTTCAGACTGGGCTCCAGTTCTTCTTCATACTGAACATGTTTCTGTAACTATTTTCACCTTCTCTCAGATTATAACCTTTTGTGTGACTAAGCTTTTGTATCAGTATTGGATTTCACAACATGTATTTTGAAAATACTTGAAAGTGACATTAGTAACATAATTGACTATAATTTTCTTGCTTTACATTTTATACTAAGGATATTTTGTTCCTAAAAATGAAAGTTAGCATGCTTAGACAACTGGTAAGACATTCCAAAAGCAATAGTAGTACTATATATGGTAAGTTCATACAGATAATGCATATTTGAAAAACTTAGAAAAAAGCATTTTGAATGTTCTGACCCCTGAGGAATAATAAATGTTTGTGTTTGCTGTTATTTAAACATAAAAATGTTGTATGCATGTATGTGAGAATTATATGATACCCCAAAATATATGTTTAATTTTTGTAGTAAAAGAAGCTAATTTTGTAATAAAAGATTATTCTTTTCTTTTTCAGACAGGATCTTGCTATGCAGTTCAGATTGCCCTTGATTTCACTTTGTAGCCCAGGCTGGTTTCAAACTCATGTATCCTCCTTCCTCAGCTGCCTAAGTACTTACAGGCACGTGCCACCACTCCCAACAAGATGTTATTGGGTATCCCCATGCAAACAGGTGGCCGAATAATTTAATCTTTGAAGTTCTTTTAAAAGCTTCTTCTCCTTAAAAGAAGAGCATTTGTTTCAGCCTCAAAATATTCAAAATGCTATATTAAAACTAGGTATTTGAATAATGCTTTATTCTTCATGTAGACCTCACACGGTTCAATTATGATGACATTGGGCTCTGGTAAATAGCTATCAGGAAGATTCAGATCTATGCAAGTTCTGTGGGAGGAGGGTAGAGAAACAGTATGAGTCACAATTTTATCTACATCAGCAGAGCAAGGGACACTGTTTGTAAAGCAATCATTTATCAAGACCAGATCCTCAGTGCATTCCTGTCAAGGGCAAACAAAATTCCACAGCGCAGGCCATGACAACCGTGTTCTTTTGGAAAAGCACATTTGCACAGGAGCAGAAAGACCTGGGCAACCTGAGAACCTTGCTGAATTTCTTTGGAATTCTCATTATTTATTTTGATTACTAAATCTAAAAGCTGAAGCACAGCGTTATCTATCTCAACTGTACTGTCCATACACATACATCATGATTCTTCCTTTCTATACCCCTTCCTTTGTCTACACCTGTCAGAGATGGGCACTCCATTGTCATTCAACTAACTTAGGTGCTTGAACTCGACAACACAATCCAACACAGTCCAGCACTCCACAACAATGGTGAGTTATCCGAAGAAGTTGTTGACCATAGCCATTTACAGCTCAACTTAATATTATGGCCCCACGATGTATGCTTCATTTTTGTACTTTTCTGCTGGATGGCTAAGACCTAGATAGAGCAAGACTTATATACCAACACATGTACTTTATGTTTCTTATGTGGTCAGTGAAGTCCCCTCAGGGTTTATCTTGTAATTCTGTACCTTATTCTGTAGTTCCTTTGTCTGTGTCATCCATGTGGATGAGTCACGGCCAATGCTTGACCAGTTTGCTCTCTGTGAGAGCAAGAGAGGTAAGATTTGCACTAATGGTGGTTGGACAGGATATCATGTCAGCTTGTAGTGCTATGGACAACCACTAGGAAAATATCAAGGTAGCAAGTATTAATTATTGAATCTTTGATGTAATTCAGGTATAAAAAATAAGATATGCAAAGAGCTACACTCTATTTACTGATAAGAGACATATGGTGTAATAATGTCTGTAAGTATCATATCATGTATGCACCTTCTATGATAACAAAACATTATAAAAACAGTTTGCAATGTATTAATTTATCAAATCCATCTTGTCAAGGCATCCTAAAACTATCTCATTGATATTTGTACTTCAATAAAACAAAAATCAAAAAAAATAAATAAATCTAAAAGGTTACAATAACCTTAACAGATTTATTTTTAGGAGGAAAAAAGTTCAAATCTCATGTTTCATCTCCTGTTGGAGCTTATTGTCTGGGTTGAGTAGACAACAAACATCCACAATTAGGGTAATAAGTAAAAAATGTCCTACTAGCAATATTGATTTAACTCATTTGTTCGATAATTTATATTGAGCAATTTTTCTTCAAGCTGTGTGCACAGAGGGGCAGTGTGTATACAGAGGGGACAAATATTATAGTCTTCACAATTTCTCCTAGGAATAATAGAAGTTATATTGATTAGTAAATACCATTAAGGAAGGCTAGACGAACCATGGAGTTTATTATTCAGCTGCGGGCTGGGAAGGCCTCTTTTTGAAAGCAACACTACATTATTACAGATGAGTGGGATGGAATCAGGTTAAAAACTGGGCAAGGGATAAGGGGCCAGGGGGTCTGGTGTTGTTGGAAATAAGTTTCAAAGATTTCTGACAGCAGTATAAGAATAAGGAAGACCAATCATTTTCCTTGTCAACAAATATTTGAGGAATTTCTAAGATATTCTTTCTTTCACTATTATTTTCTTGAAATAAGCATAAGAATGCTTTAAACTTTAGTGTTATTTAATTATGTCTTAATGACAGCATTTTCCAGGCAGAAATCCTCAATTAGTACTAACAACTCTGCAATACATTGAGTCCTTATGGTAGAGCAAGCACTACATTAAATGGGTTTCATAAACAATTTCATAGCTTCTACGATAGCCCATGAGATAGTATTAATATTCTCATAAATAATTTCATACCTTCTACAATAACCCATGAGATAGTATTAATATTCTCATTTTTCTAACGATGCTACTGAAGCCTACAAAAGTTGCTAAATCTCTCAGTGTCACCCAATTAAAATACATTAAATTTATGATCTGAATGTAAAGCTCACTCTTAACCACTTCAGTAGCTAATGTCTAAGGTTGGAGGGAGGAGAGAACAGAGAACAGTTTGCCTGAAATATAACTACAATAATCCAAACTTAAAAAAATACAAATCTAATAAGTGATACTTAAAAGAAAACATTGCTATTTTTCAAATTTGAATTTAATTTACATGAATGTTGTTTTCACTATAATTTTTTCTATAATCTAAATCCTGATCTTAGTTCTGTGTATCTAACCAAAGTTTCTTTTCTGATTAGACGAATTTTTTGCTAGTTTATGTGAAAATTGTGCTAGAGTTCATACAGATTGTTCTTATTCTAATTTATAATATTCTTTCTTTTGTGCTATTTATCGTGAAGCACTTATAGAGTACATATACCCTGCTTTCAAGCTTAAGTATTTTTAAATAGCCCTAAATTAAATAGCCCTAGATGATTTATTCTGCAGAAAATTGCATCTTAACAACAAATATAATTTAACTAGGCAGAGCTTTTTTAATTAAGGAAACTTTCTCTTCAAGTTGTTTTAAAAATGAATTACCCTCACCACTCAAACTCTGCAACACCCATATGAGAAAAGTGATGTTATGGTGTTCTCCTGTTTGTGAACTTGCTTCAAAAATTTTTGCCTAATGCTTGAAGATAATATTTTAAAAAGCTGTTTAAAGACTTGGCATGGTGGAGTGGGCTTATAATCCCAGCACTTGGGAGGCTGAAAACAGGAGGATCACTACAAGTCTGATGTGCATAGTGAGACCCTGTACTAAACACATTTTTAGAAGCTGTTTATAATTTCATATTTGAAATATATAGCAAAACTACTAGATTTTTTTCTTTCTTGTGCATGAGATGGTGAAATCTCAATTCTATTTTATAATCAAAGGAGAGCAAAAGCACTAGCTCTTGTTTCCAACTTAAGGATGATACTTCAATCATGTCATTTTCTGTAAATAATGTTAGTTAAGTACATCACTGCCTTTACCAAGTTATGTATAAGCACATGAATACAAGTATATATAGCTAAAGACGATGTATTAAACCATCTTATGAATAAATTGCACATTTTAAAACTCCACCTCCATCCCAAGTCTCTTTATATGGAAATACCATAAGTTAATCAGAAAGTAGATTGAGTTAACCTGATAAAACATCTCATTCCACATCTACTCCATCTACTGTAAAATAGCACATTAAGTCAGCAGAACAAGTTCATATCCTGCCATGACACTTTAATAATAGTTACATTATTAATTACACAACCCTGTGAATAGCTAAAGTCACTTGAGTATTTTCCAGGAAATAATTGCACTTGTCCCGAGAATTAGGCTCCATGGCATCAGTTATAACTTTGAAGGGCTGTTATCAAACCCATTCGACACTTAACAAGCCTCTCATGCTGAAACAGCTGTTCAGCCCAAGTGAAAAATTTTAAACTTTCTCTGAGCCCAGCTAATCTTACTTGAGCTAGAAAATAAGGTATTAGACTATTTTGCATGTTCTGCCACTTTATGACAAGAAAGCCAATTTTGCACTTCAGTGAAGGCAGATTGCAAATTTAGCATGAATTGAACCAGTAGCTGAGTTGCAATTTTTGGCAAATGGCTCATCAGCACATTAATGTACACTGCCAAGACAACCACTTCAGCCAGGCAGGCCGGAAGCTAGAAGACCCAAATATCTTTAAGACAGCAAGTGAAACGTGCCCTCTGTCAATAAAGCAAATCCTAAAACGAAAAGCTATGATGTTATCATTATTATTATATGGCAGTATATTTGTTGACAATAAAAGTTCAAACCATAGGCTCTAAAATCATGAAGATCAAGTATTACACCATGCTAAATACAAGCTGTGTAACTGTGGGGAAGTTATTTAGCTTATCTCTGCTTCAAATTTTTCCTGAGTATAATAACTGTATCTGCTTCTTGGTGACTGGTGGAGTAATATCGGTAACATATTACCACGCCTCTTTAGCACATTGCTGCATAAGGTATGTCTACCACACTATTTAAAACGCTGCTTTATAATAACAGCACTTAACAATTAGCTAACATTTTGTATTCTAAGATAAATATGTAGAAAGTCCCTGTGGGATAAAACATCACTAGTGATGCTTCCACAACTTCCATAATCAGATATTGACTATATTTTGAATACTACTGGAGGTGAAACGAGTATTGTTAGCTTCTACTTTAGAAGTGTTGGAAATATATGAGAACCTATGTAGAGTTCCCTGTTCAAAATTCGTCTTTTTTGCTATGCAGATAATCATCATTTCCTTTAATAATGCTAAAAACTAACTACAACTCAGCTATGAATTATAGGAAAGCACAATTAAGGGACTCCCATTTCTATTGGGCTAATAATTACTTCAATAGAGGCAAAAAAAAATGCTCCCATGTATAGTCTACTTAATTATATTATCAATAATTAGTGGTATTTATATTTGCTCAAAATATAATATGCTCAAATTTTTTTCAGGCTATAAATAAGCAAAGAAAAACATCCCCTTCCTTTTACTACTATATATCACAGCCAGTTTTGGGAAAAAATATCTACAATTAATATTTCTACTCATTCCTCTGTTATTTACTTCTCAACCCTTTCTTTTGTAATTCCTCCCCTGACTTCCCTGTGGAACTCTTTCTGTCCTGGTTCCATGAACACTTTCAAATATTTGTACCTATAACACTGTCTCTGTAGCAGCCAAACTGATCATCCTCCTTGTTCATTTAAATTTTGCTCGTAAAGCATCACCAGCAAGTCTGCTCTCTCTATCTAATATAAAACCATTACTTCTCCATGGCTGCAACACTCAGTCCTCTCAATTTCCCAATCTTCCGTGAATCAGCCTGTGTAATAGCTTTAATTACAGTATTTCTATCAATGCCATAAAACTAATGTCTACTTCCCCAATGTTCTCCATCCCCTAGACCAGTGTATCCAGAAAGAGATCATCCAGATGTCCCAGAAGCATGCTATACTTCACCCATTCACTTAATCATTCACTCATTTATACATTCAATTAGGCGGCAAATATTTGCTAGTTCCTATTTATGTTGCAAGCAATGTTTTTGGCTCTGGCAATACAAAGGAAAAGAAGAGCTAACAAATTCCACTCCATGGAATTTACAACCTTGCTTATGAACAAAGCTAATTTACCTAAAATTTTATTTAGACCCAAAGAACAAAATATATTTGTTCAAACAAATGTATCTTTGTCTGGTGATTTCTGGATTCCAGAAACGAGCTTGTGTCCAAGTAGCTTTCCAAGCTGGGAAACTTCTGCTGTCCTCACCTCATTCTGCTTTTTCTCTTTCTCAATGGTTTCCTTAATATCTTTCCTAGCTGTCTCTTATCCATAGCTGTTGGACAGGTATTTAGCATTTCTCAGCTGGTTGTTGCTTGAGTTATTAACACTCTCAGACTTAACATCCTTCCACATTTTTCTTCTCTCTACTCTTTACAAAAATAATATGCATAGATTATAAATCTGATCATTTTACTTTCTCAGAGCCACTGGGTTGCTTTGATGAGGCGGGTATGACATAATATTCTACAAGATTTTCTTATGCACTATTTAATTTTGACACCTTTTTTTCTAGCTCATCTGATTTTCCTCCAAACCCTCATCTCAGATGCTCTAGGCACCCTTGTGTGCCAGGCTGCATATTCTCAGTGCCTGGGATATATTCACTTGGTCTATGTAGCTTGTTACTTCAGACAACCTGATAACCAACTCCCATCCCTCCTGTGCAGTGTTCTAACAATAGGTGCTTGACTAAGGGCAATACCTTGCCCAGACATGTAAAAATACTACATCAAGATTCAAATGATGTTAGAATTCCAGGATATAGAGAAAAGAACAGTGCTTGTCAGGATGCAGGACAGAAGGGAAAGTTGTTACTGAAAGGGGACATAGGTTCACTTATGTAGGATGCATAAATTCTAAAGATAAATGTACAGCATAGGGGCTCCAGTTAATAATGTGGTATTACATGTTTATTATTTGCTGAGTAGATTTTTAACTATTCTCAACACATTAAAATAGTTAAATGAGAAAAGACATGTGTTGATTAATTCTATCAATTACTTCACTACACAAATGTATATAAAAATACTATGCTGTACACCTTCAACACACAATTTCAATAAAAGCTATACCTGAATGAACCTAACCAACAAGAAATACAAGTAGGTCAGTAAGTACCCTAAATTTTTCCAGACAGTGGAATAGTCCTGGAACTTGCTGCACAAATTCTCTGGAAGGGTCTCTAGTATGAAATGTATACACTAATGAACCCACTCATTAGTAATATTAGATTGCCTTTTCTTCCTTCTTGTTTTCCTTATTTGTTTTATGGGGCTTCTTGAAATCACCTCAAAAGTAAATTGCTTGCAATCAAAAATTTGTAACAATCTGTTGTGGAAATGTTAATCAAAATGTGGGTTCTAACCAAGATATTTTAGTTAAGAGCTGCCAGGGTGAACCATTCCCTTGTGTATGGATCATTGCATACAAGCACTGTTCCTTTCTCACTCTCTTCTTTGCTGTTTGCTGCCTCCACTTTACATCTTCCAAGATAGAATCTAAACATTTCTTTTTCTGAGATGTTTAACATGACATTCCCTCTCCCTCTTCCGGATTGGCCACAATAAAATCTCAGTTAGGATTATGGTGTCGTCATACTATCCTAATGCTTGATTTTAGGCTAGCATTTAGCATCCTATGTGATTGACTTTATAATCCACAGGTTTCTTTAGGGTGATCCAGCCTTGCTGTTTCCCATTCCTCATCAACTATTACATACCAAACATTAAGAAGTCATAAAATGAGGAATGGTTGAAAAAGATGTGGTATTTCTATATAATGGAATATTACTCAGCTATTAAGAATGATAAGTTTGAAGCATTTATACTGAAGTGGATGCCACTTGAACATATACTCATAAGTGAAATAAACCAGACACACATGTGTAAATATCGTATAGTCTCTAGTATAAGAAGCGAAAAGCAGAAATACAAAAGGAAATGTACAAGTAAAATCAATTGAGTCAGATAAGGCAAAGTGAATGGCATATGCTGCAGGATACTAATCAGCTTTTCTTCTGGACAGTTAACAACCTAAGTTCACAAGTCAGAGTTGGAGAAATAGAAGAGCCACAAGGCCAGCCAACATTTTGGCCCTAGCCTTTCAAGGTCAGCGAAGACTCAGGACATAGGAGAACCTATACTGCACCATCATGCAACTCAGGTGAGCTCCAAATTTTCTGAACAAGGAGATCATGGAGCCACAGAGGAAAGAGATTGAAGTTCTATAGTGTGCCTGGGGAGAGTCACATGAAGAGAAAACTTTCTCTCAAGGTCTCACAGAGAGCAAACTGGTCAAGCATTGGCCGTGACTCATCCACATGGATGACACAGACAAAGGAACTACAGACTAATGTACAGGACTACAAGATAACCGTGAGAGGACTTCACTGACCACATAAGAAATATAAGTTAATGTGTTGGTATGTAAGTCTTGATCTATCTAGGCCTTAACCATCCAGCAGAAAATTATAAAAATGAAGTATACATCGTGGGGCCATAATATTAAGCTGAGCTGTAAATGGCTATGGTCGACAACTTCTTTGAATAACTCACTATTGTTGTGGAATGCTGGACTGTGTTGGACTCTGGTGTTGAGTTCAAGCACCTAAGTTAGTTGAATGTCAATGGAGTGCCCACCTTTGACAGGTGTAGACAAAGGAAGGGGTATAGAAAGAAAAAATCATGATGTGTGTGTATACACAGTACAGTTGGGATAGATAATGCTGTGCTTCTACATAATTCTATGAGAGGCAAGATCTGCACTAATGGTGGTTGGACAGGATATTATGTCAGCTTCTAGTACTACAGTCATCAACTAGGAAAATAATTACTGAATTTTTGATATAATTCAGGTATAAAAAATAAGGTAAGTAAACAGCTACATTCTTAATTTACTGATAAGAGACATCTGCTACAATAATGTCTGTAAGTATATTATCATGTATGCACCTTGTACGATACCAAAACATTATGAAAACAGTTTGCAAGTATTAACTTATCGAATCTGTCTTGAAACTGTCTGATTGATATTTGTACTTCAATAAAATAAAAATAATAAAATAATAAAATAAAATAAATAAAAATAAAAATAAATGAGTTGAATTAATAAATAATGAATAAGTGATCAGTAAGCCTACTAAGATAAATCAGAAAATTATTCCATCTTATATCTAAAATAGCAAAAATTAGTTTCACACAATGTGTCTCATGAGATACATAGTTGGTGAAACTATATAGTCAAAAGTGACACATTTAAATCCACTTGAAAACAAAATGATAGCCATTTATTCTATGAAGATTATACTTTCTGGACCACTTCTATAACTAATGGACTGTTTAATGAGTCAATCCTGGAATATTAACTAATATCCACAATGAAATGCTTTTCCTCTCCTGTTTTGTACCTCTGCCTGTTGAAAAGTTTAAGGAAGTCATTGCTACTAAGCATGAGAGAGCCACCTCCTGGACCATTCTCCCTCTTCCTCTTGCTCTTTGGTGCCACTCAAGAAAGGAAAGGAAATGAGACCTCTGGGCACTCACCTACCCATCCAGAAGCAAATTAGTGATAAATATGAATCTGTTTTTCAAACTGCTTGGGACATGTGGCCAGGGCTGCAGTAGCTTGTTTAACAAGATTGGTGTGTTTTTCCTCCCTCTCAATCATAGTTCCAAAGCTATCGTTTATTGAAAAGCTGATTTTCAAAGCACACACTAGAACAGCTTTTCTGTACAGCTGCAATGCTATTTAAATCTTCCATGAATATCTCCACAAATCCAAGAAAATTCTAAGCTGAAATACTGCTCCTAGACAGGACATAGTAAAATAAGACCCTCTGCGTGAAAAACTCAGGAAGTGAAATCTTGTTAATTTTAATACTGAAATTATAAAATCAGGCATGTGACTCCTCCCTCCCTGAGATAAAAGGACACATAAAATCATGAATTGTTTGGAAAAGTCAGCTGTCAGCTACTGATGTGAGACTCTGGTGGACATGAGCAATGCACTTCAAAGTCAGTCCTTACTGGGACCCAGACAAGTAGATAAATGCCTCATTTTGGGCTATGATGAAGTCGCAAATGTATTAAGGGTAAGCAATGCTTTGAAGAAACAAAACCAGAGGCAGCATCATTTTCAGGCACATTTGACTGCGCAGTGCAAATGCTTGCTCTGTGGTAAGCCTCAAGTCCCTGTCCCCAGCAAAACAGTGGCCCATCAGTGACCCTGATAACACTGACCTGGTGCTTTAATCCTATGTATCCAGCCATATAATTCTTCTGTTGTAATCAAGCAGGCCCACTGCAGTCCTTTAGGCTGTCTTTATACTGTATTACAGTGATGATTGTGCTTTAATGTCACCATTGTGAAAAATTTAGATTCTAATCAGCTACACTGAATCCTGCCTTACCCTTAAGGCATTCAACTTCAGTCAAATAACCACCAAATGGAATTGTATTGAGTGTTTCAGTATTAGAAATATTTGGAGTCATTTACATCTAAGCTGATGATGAAAACGTGTGGCCAACACCTATAGAAAGGTCTCAGAAATAACTGACAGAAGAGAAGGTATTATGAGAATCGTTTTTTGCCCAGTCAGGTACTATGTGGCCCTGTGGTTTTTTTCTCCTAATTCTTAGCTCTTAAAGTAACAGATTTATAGGGATAGGGAGATAACTCAGTAGAATAAGTGCTTGACTGGCAAGTTCAGGGTCCTGAGTTCAATCCTTGTTACCACAAAATAAATAAATAAATAAATAAATAAATAAATAAAGTAACAGGTTTTCCTAGCTAAGATTACGTGAGTGCTTGTCAAATTGTTCATTCATTTCAAATAAAATTTTAAAAAATGCTACTCTACCCAATGGATTTGACAGGATGATTTTAACACATAAATAAGGCCAGAGGTCTACCCAGAATTAATACATCACATAAAACCTGGCACAAACGAAATCAACTAATATTTGTTAAGTGGGTGGGTAAAGTAATCTGCATAGATCTGATCCTCTACTCTGATGTCTTTTTTGCCCACTACCCTTTTCAGTTTCTTGCCTATTAACTTTACAAGAGTTTGGTTTCAATGCTCCTGATGCATTTGAAAGCACTGCACACGTCACACAACGTCTGCAGTCACCACTGGATCACAAAGCATGAGTAATGTGCACTTAAGCAGTATTCTAACCATTGTGAAATTAACAAATGAAAATGTAATGCCATTTTGAGATCCAGTTAGACTATGGCAGCATACTGTTCCCCGTTTTCAAAATACTTTCAGCACACTAAAATCAGAGCTCTGCTTTCATGTTTGTTCTTCCTTTCTTTCCGTAGGAAACCGACTCCCAGGCATCCAAGATGACACAACATAGATTGCCTGAGTGCATGCCACACTGCAGTTGCCAAGGAGATAATGTATGTCATTCCTACAAGTAATGTGCTCATGCCTGCCTTTCCTTGATCTAGCTGTTTAAGACGTTTTTCACCTGAACTGAATTCAGATAATCTTCACCATGAACTGATGGAAATATTTCTTTTTAAAAACTGTGTTTATCTCAGTCCCCCACGGCATTTGATCACATCTCACACTCCCTCTGTGCAGGCTCTCAGCATATTTTATGCTGATTTTGGAACTAGTGATTCAGCAGTTTTCACTGCAAAAAAAAATGCATCCTGAATTCTGTCTGCTTGTGTTCTAAGTAAAGGTCCAATTAAATCCACACCTGGCACTAATATATTCTGGTTTGAAATGGCCTACCACAAAAGCAGCTGCACTTAGTTGAATTTAAATAGAAAGGAAAGAAAGGAAGAAGAATGCAGAAGGGGGCAAGAAGACTGTAAGGAGGACAGAAGGAAAGGAAAAAGAAACTTGTACTTATTACGCACTTTCAATGTTCCAGATGAAATATCTGTCAAAGAAACAAAGAAAATTAGGGAAATTTAAGAGCCTGACTAACGTTATACGATTAGCAAGAGGCAAGAATCACTATTTGAGTTTGGGTGTAGGTGACTGGCAAGCAGGTGTTTCCCAGCCATCAAGTGCTGGATACAAAATTCTCTCTCCAAGCAGTGGGCTAGAGCAACAGCAAGTTTTAATATCATCGTCCTTGAGTTTAGAGATTGATGAGGCTCAGCCAGGGAGTCTCACTTGGAGCCTCACGTGTGGTTTCAGTTTGAGGGGTTGGAGCTGAACTTACCTGAAAGTCGTCTTCATTCTTATACTTCGTAGATGATTCTGGAGCCATCGTCTGGAATACCCACTAGCATACGAGAAAGGAGCGTGAACTGAATGGGCGTTATATAAGGAATCATTTCGCATAGACTTCTTGGAGCTGGATTTTTATTTTATTCTGTCAAGATGTCAAGAGAACTGTGGCTATTGTTTATTTTCTCAAATTGTTCTTAATAGTGTATGTGTGTAGATATCCCTAGACCATAGATTCCCATCCACTTGAACTGAAACAGCCACAACACCATTCAATAGAATTTTCCTAAAAAAAAAATGCCATAAGACCTGAATTGAACATTCAATCTGTTCTTTAAACATTACAATGATCACATTTATTTATCCTTTGGAAATCTACCAAACTATTAGTATAAATAAGAAGACCCTCAGCCAGAAATAGGATATTAATAACATGAAGAAAGAACACAGTGGAGCAAACACAATAATCAGACTGTGTGGAGAATTCAAGCTCCAGGAGAACATTATAGTAAGCCAGTGGAAAAGAGGCGACAAATTACATCTCATTGCTTGCGCTACTGAGGATGGATGATTGTGCTCGCTCTACTGTGCTGGCAGATTTGCCCTGAATAAACATATATAATGTTTTACTTCATGTAGCAATTTCTAAATATGAACAGCTCTATAATGAATTAGGCTGCAATACACAGTACTAAATTAGGTCTATTAAACCGAGTCCCGTAATCCAAACAGCAGAGCTCTAGCAGAATGTAACATGTGAGTTCGTGCTGCTCCCTATCCAGTGCAAATTCAACTTACATTTTCATTCAGACCAGTAACTATGAGGAAGCACTGGCATATCTTTCATTACTGCTTTGTAAGGTAGACCCAAAAATGGACATGCTTAGATAATATACAAGGCAGACCTCAGCAAGCAGAAGACCAGGGTTTCTATTGTCACTTTCATTTCTTATTTCACCCCACTTGTTTCCATCTGAAATTTGGCTTCCTTATGTATCTTTCTTACCAAATAAAGAAGACAGTCTAACAAAAATCTCTGAAAATAAAATAGTGGTATTTATCTGTCTTGCATTACAGAGCTATTGGCATGCACTAGGCACAAATACTACAGTACATTAAAGGCTTAAGATCTTTCTTACTTCTCTCTACATTTGTCTCTATGTTTTAAAGTTTCATGTATTTTGGTACTTAGAAATCTCATACTGTTGAGATTTGTAAAACTATCAATAGTCCATCGTACTCAGTGGCTACCAGATAAGTGGACAGCAATCAGGAAGTTAACCACAGATAATTAGCTGAAATTGTCTCATGAGACCCTGAAATCCTCTATTAATTTTAAGCTACTAATCTAATTACAACATGCCTATTACAGTCATGTTGCACCTGGGTTACTTTTTGGAGGGTAAATATATTAGTATATTTTTAGTGCTAAAAGAGAATTGCCATTTACACTTTTTTCTTTTTTTGGTGTGACAATCTAATTTGTTCGTCAAGCCAGGGGACTTCTGTCTAAAACAAATGCTAAGCTGGGATGGTCAGAAAAACAGCAGTCAGCAGTCATAAACTGGGGTAGTAGCAGGCAAACAAGGGCAAGATTGCTCTATTTATTATGAACTGAAAAATATGAAATATGTAATTTTCTAGTAATCTTAGGATGTGTTTGTTATCAAAAGGATGATGTTTAAATCTGCCTATGTTCTATCTCAATGATATATCGATAGACTTTTCTGCATGAACATTTGTCATAATGAAATTTATTATACAAATTTGACTACAGTGGATATTACTTATTGATAAATATGCAAAAATGAAAGCCAGCCTGATTGCTCAGTGGACTAAAGTGCCTGCTTAGGCAGAACGCAGCAGCTGGGGTTCGGTCCTGGTATGCTGTGCCAGCCACACCCATGGGATTGAGACTGGGCATGGTGGCAAGCACTTGTAATCCCAGTTCTTGGGAGGCTGAAAACAGGAGAATCACTATACAGATCACTATATAGTCTGATCTATATAGTGAGACCCCATATACCCTATAGACCCTATCCTAAATACAGGGGGGAAAAAGGCAAAAATGAGTGACTTATCAAGTTTTGAAATATGAGTATAATTCATAAAGAAAAACTGTTAGAAAATGAATATGAAAAATATAATAACTATTGAAAGCCACTAAAAGGGGGGATAAGATTTTAACTAACATAAAACAAGCATGGTTCACTACATAAAAGTCTCACTCTATTTTATGACTTGCTGGAAGATTCTAAAATAACTTTCTGTCAGCAGATCAGGTCCCCATTGACCATAATCTATTTTAGTCTCAAGATGTATTCTTGTTCTGTAGATCATAGATAGCCTCTTTGCTGCCATTTTTAGATTAGCCCATTGGCAAACATTAGGCGGAAAGCATGCTAACAGTATTCAGGACCAACTAAAGCATTAGCAAAGTGGTTTTCCTGCCTGCTAGACAAATGATCGTGAACTAGGAGTAGGGAAGAGTGCTTGCGGAGGCTAAGAATACAGATCTCAGCTGCTTAAGTCAGAATGAAATACAATACAAGAACTAATAGAAAAATCCTATGGAGAGCACTTAGCTACAAAAGATTTGTTCTCATCTGCCCAAGGAATGCCAAACAGAGTCCAAGTTTTTTATATTCAAACATACATCTTTTTCTTAAAAGCAAGTAAAAAACTTAACAAATGTTAGAATTTAATCATTTTAGGCCACTTTTAATTATTTCTGGGACAATTTCTTATTGCATACCTATTTTGCTGGCAAAATTAGGCATTTGTAAAAGGCAATTGTAAGTCATCTGTAGACTTTATCTTTACTTGAAAAGGTCATTATCCACCTATTCTTATTTTTAACCACTTAGACAAATGAAAGTTACATCTTCATAAGTCTAACCAAATAAACATGGATTTTTCTCAAAACAAAGTACAGGCACGCTTCAGTAAAGGCGCAGCCTCTGAGTACCCAGTATCTGACCTGCACTGGGTGCTTATCACTGCCCTCCTGTACATTCTTAGCTGAGAACCTGCACAAAGAGAATGACTGTCAAGTTGCTGTACAAACATACTGTAAGCCTTGTTTATTATCTATGAAGCACCTTGCAAGCTCCACTAAGGCCTTTTCTCATATTTCAAGTCAGATGTGCTTAGTAGAGCTCCTGACCAACCCAGTTATCAAAGCTGTTTCAATGAGATACTTCTGCCTTCACTCACAAGCAGAGAGCATGTGTTGCGTTCCAGCTAAGTTGACCTGCAGAGTGGAACGTGATTCTCACACCTAGTACCATCTGTGCCAGGGCTCACAGGGATAGCGCACACAACAAAACTAAAGGGCAAAGGCGCAGACAGTGAAAGAGCAGGGGTACTTGCTTCAGAATGAACTATTCCTAGAAATCAAGTGGTATGTTGGTAAGACAGGAATTATACATATTTCCTTCAGTTAACCCAAAGCCCTATGGGAAAAAGCAAAACACCAGTGCTGATATAGGTATATGGGAATTTTGTGTATGGCTGATATCCAGGATTTTTAAGTTGTTGCTATTTTTTTCATAGACTAGAGGCCACAATGGATTTATTCAATCTGTCATTCACTGACTAAATAGACATTGAGTATCATGCCCTATGTTAGACATTGGAAAGTTTATACTCTCCAGGATTCTTTCTTTCTCTCTACTTCTTTACATATGGCCAAAGTTTGTTAAACAAGAGATAGCAGTATGCTAGTACTTTATGGGAAGATAACCATGACTATTTTAAATATTTTTTGTGCCTGCTTTTGTGCTACATTTGCAGGACTAAATAGTTACAACAGAAACCTTGTCTTGTAAGGCATATCTAATGTAATGGCCCTAACACAATACAGAATTCTTTACATGAACATAACTAATCTTTGGGACATATAGGCAGTCTTATCATGAGAGCTAATATTAAACCACTTAACATGAGATGTAGAAACCTTACAAGTAAATCAGACCATTTATCCTGTACTCATTCTTAACTCTACGGCGGACCTCTGTATACTTAGCTAATCCTCAAACAACATCGTAAATTTATCTTTAAATAGTTACATGTAAAAACTCTGACTCTCAAAATCATCCATATTTTTGACTATTTGTATGCAGTACTGCAAAGTAATATATTCACTGTAGCATAATCTTTTCCTGTTTGAAAATAATAAATTATTATAGGCAGATACTGCAAATACCTGTTTCTTTTACCCGTGAGGTAAGCACCTGTTGCTAAATCTTGCCTGAATCAGTTATTACTCTGATGGTTATCAAATGATTCTTTTACTTTCTGATGATAGAACATTTTGGCAGTCTTCTAATGTAGTATGAATAGCAGTATAAATTATAACATTTATCATGCCATTAGAAAAATTAAAATACAGTGTATTCACAATTTTACTGTTAGTGGGATGGGGAGATAGCTCAGTGGTTTAGGTGCCTTTCTGGCAAGCGTAAGATTCTGAGTTTGATCCTTGGTAAAACAATACAGTTAATATTGTAGTTTTTGTGGGATGCACTCTTACAAATCAAGTATTTGAAACTGACTCTTACAATTTTAAGAAAAAATATAATAACTATCTTAACTGCTGAATATATGTATTCACACATAGAGATGTAAATACCCCTGCCCTTAAGCCACAAGGTATTCTGCATGATGTTTTCCTTCCCAAAATTTCTAATTTAAAAGTAGGAGTTTCCCAGATGTTACTTGTCTTGGCTCTATTTTTTGTAACTAATAAATATTAAATGTTTTATTATCAATCAAAAATAAACCAAAATGCATAATAATGTTCTTTTACCAAAAACAATTTTATAATACCTCTAATTCATTTAAGTACAATAATTCATACCCAAACTGATATTTCTTGAAAATGCTAAATTATCTAAGGCTGATAAAAAAAACCTGGAAATTTAGTGATGTGCATTATATTGTGGGAAAATCAACTTCTCAAAATAGCAAAGGAAAAATTGGCAGTGTAGTCAAATAAACAAGAAGGAAGGAATAATTTTACTCAGGATCTTGAGGACCAGAACTTTCTGGAAAATATAACTAAATGTTGAGCAAAGTTCTTAAAGCAGTTCTGTATTTTTAAAGTTGATTTTTTCTTTTGTTTCTCCTAAAAAGAAATGTTGGCCCACTCATGCTGCTGACATAGATGGAAAAAGATCAAATAAATAAAAATTTGAAACACCTTTTAGAAAACCTTACCATTTCAGTATAACAACTTCACAGATTACAATATAATTTTACCAGTGAAAATGTGTGCTTCTTTTGTGTATTGCTGTCCCTAACCTCAGAGTCTATATCTTTTTCTATGTAAGTCAGAGAATATGTCTTGAGCATCTGATACATTTTTCAGAAATTTGAATTTGTGCCAGATGTGCTAGAGAAGTAATAGTGTAAATGGAGAAATAAAAATTTCAATTATATGTGATGGTTATAAATTCTAAAGTAATTCTAACATGATCCTTCAGTTAGTTTACTCATCACAAAACAACTAATGATTTTTACAGGGAGGAATGGGCTTATTTCCTTGCTACTGCGTGTGTGTGCGTGTGTGCGTGCGTGTGTGTGTGTGTGTGTGCGCGCACACACACAGGGGTCTCACTATGCAGCTTGCACCTGTAGGGGTCTTCCTGTTTTCTGCCTCCCTACAGCTGGTATTGCAGGCATGAGTCACCATACACAGACTCCATTGCCAGCCCTGCACACCCAAGAGCCAGGCCAGGGCAGCACGCAGCGCCAGGGATCAAACCCTGGCTCCTGTGCTTGCCTAAGCAAGTGCTTAGTCCACTGAGCAACCTCACCAGCCCTTTTTCTTGCTACTTCTCTTCACCAGTGATGATCAATAAGATACAACTCACAACAGCGAGCGTATCCCCCATGAATCACTACCGTGTACAGCTCAGTGTATTTCTCTACAATGTCCTTTGGTCCCTAAAATATATTTGATGTTTAATATTTGTGGCACTACATGGCAATACATGTTGTAGCAAAGACTCCCTGTTGGACTTCTCTACAGCTTTCCCACCAAATTTAAAACAGAATTCTTTTGAATTTGCAAATAAAATTTGTTCACTGGATGTATTGATTCATATAAAATAAGTTATTTCAAATAAAATTAATAATAATTTTATGAGTTTAAAATGTCAAAATATTTGGAGAACTTCTGGGTTATTTAATCTATAATTTATTGAAATGATTGGACTATTTTAATGCTTTTTAGCACAAAATCCTACATATATCCCAATCAATGTATTATTAGAATACGTCACAGAACTAGAGAATACATTCTCAAAACTTCATTGGAACAGGATAAGACCTAGAATAAGTAAAACAACTCTTGTCAACAAAGGCAAGTCAGGGGACATCACAATCTTTGATTTTAAATTATACTACAAAGCTACTATGATAATGTCAGCATGATACTGGCAATAAAACAGACCTGTGAATAGATTAGAAGATGCAGAAATAGCTCCAATCACACTCAGCTGCCTTTACTTCAAAACAAGACCAAACATTTTCACTAGATGAAAGATAGCATCTTTAATAAATGGTGCTGGAAAAACTTCTTTTCCATACATTGAATACTAAAACTAGACCCATATCTATCACCAGGGACTAAGCTAAAATCAAAATGCATTAAAAATCTAAATATTAAAACAGAAACACTAAATCTGCTGGAAGGAAAATAGGTAGAAATTTTAAACATGTAGGTATAGGTAGAAACTTTATGAATAAAACCCTGACTGCACCAGAAATATTACCAAAATTTATCAACTGGGATCTCTTCTTATTAAAAATTTCTTTCACAACAAAAGAAATCACCAACAGAGTGAAATATAACCCATAGAGTAGGAAAAAACATTAGCCAATTATTCCTCTGACAAAGGACTTATATCTAGAACATATAAAAATTAAAAAAGAAATCTGAGCACCCAAATTCAAAGGCCCAATTCAAAAGTGGGAATCTGAGATGAATATGCACTTTTCAAGTGAAGAAACACAAATGGAAAATAAATACATGAAAAAATATTCAATATCATTAGTCATTCAAGTCATGCAAATTAAAATAATACTAGGATTCCATCTCACCCCAGAAAGAATGGCTATCAAGAAATCAACCAATAACAAATTCAGGGGGTAAAGAAATTAACCACTTTTGGAGTGAGTGTAGACTGGTACAACCGCAGTGGAAATCAGGATAGAGATTCTTCAGATACCTGTGATTAGAGATCCCGTATGCCAGCTGTTCCCCTCCTAGGTATCTTCCCAAAAGAATTAGAAACATCAGAGCACAGTGATATATGTGCAGCAATGTGCACATATATTATAGCAGCACAATTTGCCATAGCTGTATCTTGCAGACAACCCAAATGCCCATCAACTGAAGAGTGAATTTCAAAAAGGTATGATATTTTTATACAATGGAGTACTACTCGGCTATAAAGAAGGACACATTTGAGATATTTATAAGTAAATGGATGCAACTTGAAATCACACTCGAAGTGAAATAAATCAGACTCACATGTATAAACGTCATATTGTCCTCCTGGTACGAGAAGCAGAAAGAGTAAATAATACCAAAATGTACAATAGATTTGATAATCACAAAAAATGGTTCAAAAGGAAAGAGAAATTAGAGTGGAGGAAGAGAGATATAAAGGAAGGGAAAAAGAAATATGTACATCTTAATGTATTAGTTTCTCTTAGTTCAATGAAAAGAAGGGGGAGCGGGGTGACGCCTCAGTAGAATAAGCACTTCCTTGGCAAGGACCTGAGTTCAATTCCCATTTTCGAAAAAAAAAAAAAGAAAAGTGTTTGTAAATAGAATATCATGCATGCACCTTGTACAACAAAAATCCATTGCAAAAACAATATGCAATGTATTAATTATTGAATCTGTCCTACTAATTTGATTTGAAACTGTCTCGTTGCTATTTGTTCTTCAACAAAATTACATAAAATAAAAAAAAGAAAAAGAAAGGAAAGGAAAGGAAAGAAAGGTTTGTGTTAATATCATTTGGAGAATTATTTTCTGCCCATATCTTGTACTCTGAATAAGAACTTTTAATGTAACAATACTCAGTGTATTGTTACCTCCTAGCATTTTACTATGAAATCTATTTTATTTTTCCATAAAAAACCTATGTGTTTTTATATATATTGTGTATATTTATATAATCATTTTATAGATGAAGAAACTGAAGCACCAAAAGGTGTAATTTTCCCAAATTCACACTGCTATTCAGTAACCAAAGGCAGATTTAGAACCTGATAGTCCACATCCATTTTTATGTTTAAAACCCAGTAGGAATCTCTGTCCCTCAGTTATAACTCTGAGATGTGGTATCGCATCTTGTCATACCAGCACCCTGAAGGCTGTCTCAGGAGAACTGCTGTGAGCTTGAGAGCAGCCTAAGCTACAAGGGAGCTCAAGTTCTGCCTGAACTGTACAGTGAAACCTTGTCCCAAAAAGAAAACAAACAAACAAAAAAAAAAAAACTACTACCACCATCATCACCACCACCACCACCACCAACAACAACAACAAAACTCATATTTTATACCAAGCCAGAGCTCTGAAGAGTATATTCATTTTCTCTGACTTTCCTAACTACTGGCTGAGAGATATGGCTTATACAAGCAGGATAGAATTTCACAGCTTGGATCACACTGTGAATAATGTAAACAAGACAGCTTTCCTTCAAGATCTAGGCTGAGGCATGGAGTCAGGCTCTGATGCCAGGGAGACACAGCAGAGGTCAGCAGTAAGAGTTATAACTGAGGGACAGAGATTCCTACTGGGTTTTATTTATTTATTTATTTATTTTTTTTTTGCGGAACTGGGGATTGAACTCAGGCCCTTGCGCTTGCCAGGGAAGCGCTTACTCCACTAAGCCATCTCCCCGGCCCTCCTACTGGGTTTTAAGCATAAAAATGGATGTGGACTATCAGGTTCTAAATCTTCCTTCTGTTACTGAATAGCAGTGTGAATTTGGGAAAATTACACCTTTTGGTGCTTCAGGTTCTTCATCTATAAAATGATTATATAAATATACACAATATATTTGCACAACACCACCTCACTGTATTACCCTACAATGACAAATTACTTACTTCTTCTTATACATTTGTCCAGCCTTGCTAATGTAGCATTACATATTATGGGATTTTCCTCCTGGAGGAAAGAAACGGCATATCTTCAGTTATGATGCTAATGTCGGTGTTTTTCTTTCCCTTTGACATGATTACTAATAATTATCAAATATGCATAGTATTCTTTGACTAAGCTAATAAAACCGACTGTTTTTTTTCATTTTGTTTTTACTTTTTAACTTGTATCAACATATATTTGCATTACGTAAAGATGACCTCTACCTTGGGAAGTTTGTACGTGTTCATGGCACACCTTTCTTTTAAATGTGTTTGGTACAGGGTCTCACTATGCAGCTCAGACTCAAAGTGATCCTCTTGTTTTCAGCTCCCCAGTGAGGGATTCCAGGCGTGCTACCATGCCCGGTCTCAGTGGCTGGCTCAGTGTGCCTGAGGGCAGGGCCAGTGTAGCCTGTGGTGCCAGGGATCAGAGCTGGTTCCCGAGCTTGCCTAAGCAGGTGCTTAGTCCACCGAGCCATCTCACTGGCCCGCCATAACACGCATTACCTCTTCGTTCTCTTCCCTTCCTGTGTGTCCCTGCTTCTTGCAAGTCTTCTTTCTTTTCTCCTTTCCATTTGCAAAAAACTCTATTTCCACTATTTTTAATTTTTAAATTTATTTCCCTCC